>JAPKLX010002777.1:0-12013 GCA_026898415.1 Leonotis leonurus
TTACTTGGTTTCTAAAATGCAGAACAACAAAGTGTAGTTTCGAGAAATATCATCAAAACAAATATTAATTCATGGGGTTCCCAACAATTTCCCCCTTTTTGATGATGTCGAAATTACACTAAAGTTTACATATTAAAACAGGTTAAAATATTGCAGGCAGTTAGAGTGCATAAAGATAATTTAAGTGACAAGCATAAAAACATTGCTTGGACAAAGAGATATTGTCATTAGGTTGTTTTTCAAAATGAACATACATACTTTATTGATCAAGCGGGATATTACAGATTACAAATGTATAACAGTTCGCTGCTTAAACAATAAAGTATATTTCATGATTGAGGAGGTGGATGACTTTGTTCTTTTTCAGAAGATTGAGATTGACGCCTTTGTTGATCAGCCAGTTGCGCTCTCCTTCTTTCCACCATCTCTCTTTGTCTTAACTCCGATGGCACTCCAAAACTTGCGTAAATTCCATTGAATAATCTTCGATAGTCTTTGTTATTAAAATCAATGGGATAATTCATTAACTGAGCAGATCGATTTATAGCATTCAACACTGCTGTATGATCAACTTCTGTTGTTCCAGGAATCCTTGGATACAGGAGAGTTGTTTTCTATGGAGCAGTGAGAGGAGTGTTGGTCATGGCAGATTGTCTATGAAGATATTCTATGAATGTTTGATTCTTGTGTTGGGAAAGGAATTCTCGAAACAGATCGTCCACTGACCCTCCTTGTACATCTTAGTCCATAAGATAGTAATGCTGCATTATAAACTCCTTGACCAATTTATTCCATTGAGCTGCCTTCTTGGAATGAATCCATGTTAAGTTTTGAGGGTGGGTCAGTCAACTGGAATTTTTCGAAGAATTTGAAAACAGGATTTGATGACTCTTCTTCTTCTTCATCTGGAGATTCATCCTTGTCATCTATAGCACCAGTCTTTCCTTGTCTTAGTTTTTCGGCCTTCCATAATTTTCTGAATTCGGGGTCAGCGATCTGCTCCGCTTTGTATCCGTCCATAAACATCTCTTCCTCTTCATCAGCCTCTGTCATGTTTTTCTTCCCTTTTCGGTCTGCTGCCTTTTTGGCCTCCTCTCTTTTGCGTTTTTCCTCGTTTTCTTTTTGTAACTGCTTGGCCTCAGCAGTTTGTTTGGCAGTTAATTTCTTCTTTTTGGATGCAGCAGCAGTTTTCTTTTTGAGTTGAGCGGAGGGGGCAGCGGGCTGAACTTCCTTCTTTTCTTCCCCCTTTTCGACATCAGCAATAAATTCTTTGGAAATGATTAGTCGAAGGGAGGCAATTTCATCATGAAGGGCTTTGAACTTAGCTTCAGAATCCTCTTTATATTGTAGGAATGAGGAAATATTGCCATTTACTTCATTGAACTGCTTGGTAGCAGTTTTGAGATGCGATTCAAAGTTGACTTTCAGCTCGCTGTGAGCCATCTTTATGTCAGTAATTATTTTGTTGACAAGGAAAATTTCATTACCAGTTGCAACATCTTCTTCTTTTAAGGCCTCTGGCAGTTGGTCTTTGAGCAATGTGGGCAGCGCGTTTTTAACCACAGTTGGAATTGTGGTTTTCTCCATGTCCTCATATTGGTGCTCCACATGCTTTTTCACTTCCGCCACCATCTTCCCTCAAGCCTCATTCATTTTTGTTTCAAAAGATTTGGCCTCTTCTTGAAGGGCAGCAATCTTGCTGTTTGTTTCTTCCTTGAATTTGTCAAAAACTTCACGATCACTGTCCAAGTCCTTATGCAGCTCGCTGGATAATTTGGAATGAGCGAGCTGGACATTGTTTTCAACAGTGTGGAGGGCGCTCTCTGCTGCAGAGAAAATGAAGTTCGCCAAAGCAGCAGATCGATTATTGATTCTTTCGTGAATAAGCGCATTAAGTTGATCTGCTGTCATGTGGGAACCAAGGTTGGCAGAGAGCAAGTCTTCCAAATTGTGATGTTGGAAACCATCTGGTGCAGTGCCGTGAGTGTAAATTTCTTCTAAGTGTTCAACAACAGCTTTTTCTGCAATTGGTGTGGCAGATGGTTCCAAGATAGATGCTGCTTCCTCCATCGCAGCAGATGGTTCTTCCTTACTAATTTTATCAGCGGGCTGGGATGAGGGTGTGTCACCAAGCTTTTCTGTCTCAGTAGCTTTTTCTTCAAAGTTGAATATCTCGTCAAAATCACCCGATTGGAGATCGACTGCGAAGTTGTAGAGATCTTGTTCGTTTTCATAGAGGGGAGCAAGATCAACGTTGAGAGTAGTAGCTTCCTCTTTCATCTTTGTCAAGACATATGTACGAAAGTACTGCCTTGCATCGGGTACATCTAGAAACCCAAAATGTGTTTGCAGTCTGTTCTCCTCAGCCTTCAGCTCGCTGATGGAGAATAGGAGTAAAATAGCCTCCAAAATATAGAATTTGCAATCTCTTATTTCCAAGTAAGTTTGGAACCTCTGAGCCAGATCAAATGTGGTTGGGGTTAGCTGGATGCCAGGCATCGATTTGATCACAGCCTCAGTAGCCTTTTCTTGCAGCTGCTTAAAAAGTAGTTGTGCTCCTTTCAATCTTTCCTCAATATCATCAGCGGGCTGCTCGTGAATATCAAGTTCCACTTCATCTTCATTTATCTCCGTAGCAGATGGTTCCTTTATTTGATCCACTGTGGCGTCCAATTCAGCTTCCAGGTTGCGAGCAATGGATTTGCTCTTTGTTTTCCTTCGTCTTTTGGTTCTCTTGGCAGCAGCAGCTGGTTTAGGATTACCAGCTGCCTTCCTCTTTGCTGGGCGATCTGCTGCCACTTCTTCTTGTGCCTGTGCCGTAGCTGCCTCACCAATTGTGGGTTTCCTAGTTGGAATCACCCATTCGGGATTTGATTGTCCGACCCGAATCAATGCTTGCTTAATTTTCTCATCGGTGACTTTAAGAAAAATTTGAGAATCCACCCCCAAGGACATTTCCATTTGATGCCTTTTCCTTGGTAAAATCCAATCTTTGCTAAATTCAACAGATTTGTGCCATTTATCCCGCTGGAAGAAGCCAGCTATGATTGTGCTGAGTTTGGTGGAGAGGCGAAGAGGTCGTTTGACATTCAATCTGGTGCAATTTCCATCGTTGTCTTGTCGAATGCCGATCTGCTGTTCTTCATCAACAATGAGTTTTAACAGCGATCTTGCCCAATTGACCTTTAGATTGAATAGAACTGCAGTCAAGACTTTGAGTTTTCCCGCTGTCACCGAGTCAAATGTTCCTAGGTGTCCAAGAAACACCTTTTGGACAAAATCGAGGAGAAGACGATAACTGGGTAGCATCAATGATCGGTTAAACGCTTTTCCCATCCATTGGAATGGTTGAGCAAGGATTATGTCAAGAGCACTCTGGATCTGGTCATCCGAGACTTCTTCAATCACTATGTCTCCTTCATCGGTCAAGTGATAAGTTTGTAGAATCATCTCAATCACTGTAGTCCTAATATTGTCCTCTTTTGACTTTCCAATCGGTATTTTGAGTATATTCTTCTCGATCGTCAACCATCCACGAACAATAAAATAAAGCAATCTGTCGTGGAAGGAAATAGTCTGGTTCTGTGGTGATTATCTTGTGGAACCCTAAAGAAGAAATAAGGTTTGAGTAAGTGTTTGTAGTTGTTAACAGTTAAACACTTACATTCATATACAACCAGTGAATTTTTCATTTGAAGAAGTTATAAGAACATAAACAGTGATGAGCACATAGTTAAACATTTTTAATTCCATAAACATATCATACGAGTATAATACCATGAGACAAAGTATGCAGATTAAACTAGATTGATCACATAATCATATTTTCATAGATAATCAAGATATGCGCCAAACATTTATACAATATTTCTATCCTAGTTCATGCTTGAGTGAACTTTAACCTGTGCACGCCCTGATTTTACTAAACAACACATCTAGGGTACGAAACCCATGATGTGTGAGTATGGCACGAGGCTCAGGTGACAGCTTTGCCTCTATCATGTGAAGCATATCGGGTAGGGAAATCGGAGGTGAATGAGCAGATGAAGAACTTGCTTCTGAAGCAGGCATTTTGAAAATGATTTGAGTGATTTTAAAGAAATATAAAGTTGCAGAAAAAACTTAGTTTGAGAGCTTGGGCACAACAATGGCGGTTTAGGTTTTATGAGAGGGAATATTTGAAAGTGTGAGAAGAACAGTCAACCATTCATATATATATACTCAAACAATGAACGATTCAGATCAAAACTTGTAAAAGTAATAACTAGTAACGGTTGAGATTACTCCCTTGTTTAATCATTTGCCGCCCGAAATCAAGTGAATTTCATAAGCCATCAAATTGCATCACATCACTGCCTCGAAACAATAACAGAGGTCTGCAACATTAAATGAACATCACTTTATCCTTCACTTTTTCTGTCATTGAGGCGTTCGACATTTCCTAGCATTTATTAGTAATCATTAGACATTAATAATCAAGGAGTTGGAGAAATAAATGAACTTGATTCCCCCTTGAATAAAGCCCTAGCAGATCGTTTTTAGGCGAGAACGATCTTCTCTTCTTGATATTGGCAGCTAGCTGCTATTTTTCACTTTATGTAGCTTGCTGCTGTGGTTAGCAGATCGTTTTCATCCTTTGAACGATCTGCTATTGACTGCTATTGGAAGTAGAGAAGCAGATCGTTTTCATCTTTTGAACGATCTGCTATTCTTAATATTAGCATTTGGTTGCTAACTCTCATTTATGCAGCTCGCTGCGTTTGTTGATAGAAGCAGATCGTTTTCTTCTTTGAGCGATCTGCTGTGTATATTTAACTAATCAGCTAGCTGTTAATATTCAAAAATAAGCAGCTTGATATCACTTGGAATTTTCATACAAAGTTTAGCAATACATAAATATTAGAAAAATATATAGCTAAAGTTAAAGATGTGATAACAGATTGCCTTTGTACCACCAGCTAACTGTTATCAACATTTGTACCAATTTCGATAAAATTTATCAATCCCAGTTTTCCACAAAGCATTTTGAATCTATCTTCTGGTAATGCTTTCGTGAGAATATCAGCTCGCTGCACATCTGTATGAATTTTCTCTATCTTGATGTTCTTCTTTTCAACATGGTCGCGAATAAAGTGATGACGAACATCCACATGTTTGCAGCGAGTGTGGAGTACTGGATTTTGAGTGATGGCTATTGCGCTAGAGCTATCGCAAAATATTGACACACCATCCATGTAGACTTCATAATCTTTTAGTTGTTGTTTGATCCACAAGATTTGTGCTGTGCAACTCCCTGCAGCCATGTACTCTGCTTCTGTTGTTGAGGTTGCAACCGAAGTTTGCTTTTTAGAAAACCACGAGATGAGCTTGCTTCCAAGAAATTGACAAGTCCCAGATGTGGATTTTCTATCAAGCTTGCAACATGCATAATCAGAATCAGAGTAACCAGTTAATTCAAAATTATCATCACAAGGATACCATAAACCTATTTCAATGGTCCCTTTGAGATAACGCAATATTCTTTTGGCTGCTTCCAAGTGGGATTCCCTTGGACTTTGCTTGATACCTAGCACAAACACCAACAGCAAAAGTAATATCAGGTCGACTTGCAGTTAGATATAAGTGATCCGATAATACCACGATACTGTTTTATATCCGTTGCTTTCCCAAGTACATCAGGACCAATTTGTCCATTTGTTTGCATAGGAATTTTTACTGGTTTGCAATCTTTAACTCCAAATTTTGTGATGAGATCTTTGATGTATTTGGATTGATTGATTAGGATCCCATCAGCAGATTGTTTGACTTGCAAACCTAGGAAGAAATTCATTTCTCCCATCATTGACATCTTGTACTTGTCCTGCATTAGCTTGCTAAATTTGTTACAAAGGAATTCAGATTTGGATCCAAAAATAATATCATCAACATAAATTTGAACTAAAAGGATATAGTCTTGAACTTTGATGGTGAATAACGTCTTGTCAACTGATCCTCGTTTGAATCCCGATTGAAGTAAGAAAGTAGACAGTGTCTCATACCAAGCTCGAGGAGCTTGTTTTAGTCCATACACTGCTTTAGCTAATCTGTACACCTTGTTTTCATCTTCAACTTCAAACTCAGGTGGTTGTTCCAAGTAGACTTCTTCTTCTAGGATTCCATTTAGAAACGCACTCTTTACATCCATTTGGAATACTTTGAAACGTTGGAAGGCTGCATAAGCAAGAAACAATCTGATAGCTTCTAGTCGTGCCACGGGTGCGAAGGTTTCATCAAAGTCGATTCCTTCTTGTTGACAATATCCCTTGGCGACTAGCCTTGCTTTGTTTCCCACTACTTCACCTGTTTCATCTCTTTTATTCTTGAATATCCATTTGACTCCAATAACACCTTGATGTCTCAGTCGATCTACCAAGTACCATACATCATTTCTCTTGAATTCATTTAACTCCTCTTGCATGGCATTGATCCAATCTGAACTTTGCAAGGCTTCTTCGATGTCTTTTGGTTCGGTGTGAGCAAGATAGCAGCTTAGTAATGTACTTTCTCCATGCATGCATCTTGTTTTGACTCTATCCGTTGGGTTTCCAACAATGAGGTCAGATGGATGGCTATCTATCCATTTTCTTCGCCTTTGCATTTCATCCTCAGATACTTCGATTTCCATTTCATCGGGTGGATTCTCAAATTCGGGATGATCTATGGTAGGCACATTAAAGAGGTTGTTAGTATTCAAATTAATATTTGATACTTCATTTACCAGATTTTGAACAAATGGTTGAGTTGAGGGAGTGGGAGATTGAGTGTTTTGTTCATCAACAGATGGTTGAGAACATTCATGTGAAGTTCCCCCTTCATTTGTTCCCCTTGGATGAGATAGTTGTTCATCCGTTCTCTCTTGCTGTGGCTTTTCCATGGTTGATTGATTGTTTGTTTCTTCATCTTCATCTTTTCGTGGACTCCATAATAGAATGTCGTCGATAAGTCTATCTGTGGAATTTCTCAAGGTTGAATGTGAGAGATCATCTTTTGAAGAGGAGCAATCTGTTCCTGAAACTTCAAAATTAGCTTCATCAAAAACAACATGTGGTGTTACTTCCACAACATGAGTTCTCTTATTAAAAACCCTATAAGCTTTACTGATTTCAGAATATCCTAAAAATATTCCTTGATCACTTTTGCTATCAAAGGTTTTTAATTGAGTTTTTCCATTGTTGTGAATGTAACATTTACAACCAAATGATCGAAAGTAAGAGATTCGAGGTTTTCTATTGTTCCATAGCTCATAAGGAGTTTTCCCGTGGCGTTGCGTGATGACAGATCGATTTTGTGTGTAGCAGGCGGTGTTGACTGCTTCTGCCCAGAACTTCTTTGGGAGATTGATTTCATTTAACATAGTTCGGGCAGCCTCTTTGAGCGATCTGTTACGTCTCTCCACAATCCCATTTTGTTGTGGTGTTCGAGCTGCTGAAGTTTGATGTTGAATTCCCATTTTTGAGCAGTATCCTTCGATCATATGATTGATGAATTCGGTTCCACGATCAGATCGAATGGTGATGATGGATGTCTCCTTTTGATTTGAAAGTTTGTTGAGAAGATCAGGTAGTTTCTCTAGAGTTTCCTTTTTCTTGAACATAAAGACAACCCAAGTAAATCTAGAGAAATCATCAATAACAACAAGAGTATACTTTCTACCGTTTACACTTAATGGAGATACAGGTCCAAAAAGGTCTAGGTGTAGAAGTTCCAAGATCCTTGACGTGGAGTGAACTGCCTTTGTGTGAAATGAAGCTCTTGTTTGTTTTCCTGCTTGGCAAGCTTCACATACATGGTCTTTGTCATAGATTTGAGTAGGTAGACCTTCAACCAGTTTATTCTTGACCAGCTTGTTGATTGATTTGAAGTTGAGGTGGGCGTTTGTGCCATAGCCAGCTGGTTTCTGTACTAGATTTTGTTGCTAAACAGATTTCAGTTTGATCATTTCATTGTACAATGTACAATCTGTCCTGCAAAATTCCAGTAAGAAGAATTTATTCTCCTTCTATGTTCTTGACAAGACACTTGTTAGCTGTAAATTCTAATCTCTTGTTATTAGCACAAAATTGGCTAATTGAGAATAGATTATGATTTAAGCCTTCAACATAAGATACATTTTGAATAATTGTGTTACCAACATGGAGATTGCCATAACCTCTTGTATATCCTTTTGAGTCCCCTCCAAAGGTTACAATTGGTCCATTGCTTTCCTTGTAGTTGGATAACATCTCCTTGTTGCATGTCATATGTTTGGATCATCCGCTATCAAGTATCCACACCGCACCCCGAGCTGTGCGCTTTCTTCTCATCGATCTCCTATCCTGCAATGAAAGTTTATTTAGCTACCCTACTGAATGAGGGTGCTTTGTTAGTAGACACTGTTCCTTTTGGAACCCAAATTTGCCTAATAATAGTGACATTCTGCGAAGGTCTGATTTGTTTGCCACTAAAGTCGATATACACAACTTTCTTCTTGGCGGGTAGTTGATTAGGCACAGCTTGTTTCCTAGGAGCAGATGGCTTGTAGGGAGCAGATGGTTTTCTCTGGTTGAACAATTGAGGAGCTCGCTGACGTTTGAACAGTTGAGCAGCTTGATTAATCCTTTGAGCAGGCTGCTTTCGTTGTTGAAATCCAATCCCTTGAGTGGTGAATTTTTGTTGTCGCTGACCTTGATCCTTGATTAAGATAGCTTGTGGTTGTCTCGCATTGTTGTTGAGATTCACTATCTTATCTTTTCCCTTTTCTTTGACAAATTTCCCTTTTGGTGGACCTTTGTCAACTCCGTCAAATCCAAGTCCAGTACGGTCTGCAGCTCTTCTTTGCATGTCGTTGATGAGTTGAATCCTATCCTCCTTTTTGTGTATTGAGTGATTTATCATGGCACTCAAATCATCGACCTTACGTTGGGCAGATGCTTCTCGATCTATAAGATCAGATATCTTGGCATTAAATGTGTAATTTTCTTCGCTCTTGCTTTTGAGTTGCTGAAGTAGAGCATTTTCCCTATCATTGAACGAGCTGCTGATTTCTTTCATTTCTTGAATGGTGTTGGCCATTCTTCCATTTTATTTTATTGCATGTTTGAACATTTTGTTCAATCTTGCATGATCTTCCATGAGTTTGTTAAAGTCTTCGATGGATAGTTCACCTTCTTCATCTATCTCTTCTTCATCACCCGAGTCATATAAAGGTGAGTTAGAAATAAAAGAAGAATTATTTTCTACCTCATTATTGTCGAGTCCGTTGTCATGACCCATGAGACATTCATCCTATTCGAGATCCAGCTCGTTTGCTATAAAAGCTTCATCATTGTCGGACGAGCTGTCGGTTAATGTGCTTGGAGCAGCTTGTTCTTCAGCAAGCATGGCTTTACGTTGTTCTCTAAGCTTTTTGTCTCGCTTGCTTCTGAGCTCTTCTCTTTCTGCTTTGGAGATATCGGGGCAGTCTGTTTTGAAATGACCTTTCCTACCACATTTAAAACAGGAAAATTCAGATATGTCAGCTTTAACATATGAGGTAGATTTTACCTCATTCCTTTTCTCCGGTCGATCTTCAGATCGATCTCTTCCTTTGAAATTTCTGTTGTTATCTTTGTAGAGACGTTTATATCTTTTTACCCTAAGCTCCATCTTCTGGAATCTTTGAGCCATGAGTGAGTATTCCTCGAAGTAGTTCTTTGTGGGGTAGTTTTCATCATCTGAACTAGATGAGTCTTTTACTATCACAGTTGGTGGGGACTTCTTTTCCACCTCCTTTTCTTTTTGCTTTGCTTTGAATGCAGTTTCTTTTTCCTTTGTTCCTGCAAGAGAAGGTTTGCTAGAAGAAGAATGACCATGAATACGATTGATTTCGTACTCATTGCCTGTTAGTAAATCAAATAAGGCATCAATAGTAAGAGAGTTGAACTCTGGCATCATGGGATGCATTGCAGAATATATCTCTCAACTGGCAGGTAGAGCGCGAATGATTTTGAGATTCTTTTCGCGTTGGGTATACTTGTCTTTGTCTATTGCATCGATCTCAATCAGGATTTCAGTGAACCTGTTCTTCATTTGGGCAATGGTTTCTCCCTGCTTCATCTTAAATTCTTCGTATTTGTTACAAGCTATGGACAGCTTGTTTTCTTGAATTACGTCGGATCCCATGCTTATTTCTCGCAGCACATCCCACATCTCTTTAGCTGTTTTGAGACGTCGGATTTTGGCCAGGTAGATTCCTCTAACTGTGCTGGAAATCAACCCTTTTGCATAGTCGTCCAAGCTTGCCTCTTTCTTCTCCTCCGTTGTATAGTCATCCATATCTTTCTCCTTTTCGACTAGTTCAACGGTGGGAGTAGGTCACTTTCCATCTTTATTTCAGCTGAATGTTTGTTCATGATTTTGATTGGTCCATTTGTGATGACGGACCACATCTTGATGTGATGAGCTCGAAGACACATTTCCAGTCTGAAGCTCCAATCTTCATATTCAGCGATAGAGAAATCATCACAAGCTCTAGCCATTTGACCTTCCATGACTTAGAAGAAGATGATTAGAAAAATGCAGATGCACTATGCTGTGAAAACATTTTCAAGATCTATCCAAGATGACCACACAGAGATAATCTCCTGTGAAATAGAAACAATGGTCAATATGGACCACTGCTCTGATACCACTTGTTGGTCCCGAAAGAGCTAGATTGGTGTATGGGGGGGGGGAAATACACCAATTCAAACTTTTAAGGTTTTCTTGTTTGAAACTTAAAAATATAAGGCTTAAGCACACTTAATAACTAAGATAGCTTGGAGTAGTAAAACAAATCTTCTTGTCAGGAAGATTTAGTCTTACTCAAATAAAACCTTATGCGTGAAGAACAATAATCAAGAATGATAAACACATATTTAAACTTGATTAAAGTTGTGTGCGGAATATGGTGGTTAATGCTCTTTTTAATGTGAAAACCGTTTTCCTACTTGGAGAGATTATCAACCAAGATTTAAATGCAAGAGTATGAAGAAGATGATAATAAAGTAAAACAGAAAGTAAGAACACAAGGTATTTAACGTGGTTCGGGATAAACTTTCCCTACGTCCACGGCTCAATCAAAACTAGATTGAAATCTACTATGTCTCCTTTCTTTTTACTCGTTGAGCACGAGCCTCAAGTTTTATCAAAACTAGATAACAACTTGAGATTACACTTCTTAGATTGAAGAACTACAATCTAAATCTTACAACTTCTGGATCAAAACTAGATCCTAACTTGGGTTTTGTAAACAATAGATTTCCAGAAAGTAAATCTTCAAAAACTGTAAACACTGCTGAGAATTCTTGATAGTTGGTAGTGTTTTGAATGATGAGAGCTTGAAGATTTATAGCAGAGTAATAGCAGAATAATGGCTTGAATTCTCGTGCTTCTTTCTGGAGGTGAAGGTGGTATTTATAGCCTCTTTGAAGAAACTATCCGTTGGAGATGAAGACCTCCTTTTTCATTGCATTAATGGCTGCATTAAATGCATGGCAGAGTTGTTGAGACACGTGCTGCCAAAAGAGAGTTGTTCCACCTTTCACACGATTTCCCAGTGTATTGCCATACTTGGAATAATTCACCGCACAGGATTTTTGATATGCTCGTACGTCATTCCTTAAAGCATGCCGTTGATGTGACAATACACAGAGTGGTTGACTTGTGACAAATTTAGGTATGTCGGCAGTCCACCGTAGTTATTGTGAGGAGCAGCTTGATCTTTGACGTAAAGACAGTTTGTTGTCCATCGTGCTGTAACTCCATCTCTTTGGTTCTCCATTTTTGAATGTAGTGACCAGGTTGTTTTTGATATGAAACGATCTGTTGTTTAGATGGTAGAGATGATGACCAGATCGTTTTTGAATCAAACGATCTGCTGCTTGTAATGACAGCGGGCTGATGTAGTAGGCTGAACTTTTTAGAACGATCTGCTCAAACACTTGTAGAGTATAACAAGTAACTTCTGTTTCCTATC
>JAPKLX010003320.1:0-11310 GCA_026898415.1 Leonotis leonurus
AGTCCTGGTCAAACTCCACTGCCTTATGCCATTTGTCCTTGTTAAATGCTCCATCGATAATGGTGCTTATTTTGGTGGACAGGCGGAGAGGGTGTTTTACATGGAGATCGATGCAGTCTCCATTTGTATTTTGTCGGAGATCAATCTGTTTCTCCTCGTCAACGATAAGTTTGAGCAACGACCTGCCCCAGTTTATGTTGAGATTTAGAAG
Organism: Leonotis leonurus; assembly: GCA_026898415.1. Lineage (NCBI taxonomy): Eukaryota > Viridiplantae > Streptophyta > Magnoliopsida > Lamiales > Lamiaceae > Leonotis > Leonotis leonurus. The sequence continues at coordinate 212 of JAPKLX010003320.1, forward strand.
CACAGCAACAATTACTTTGAGTTTTACGGGCGTCACAGCGTCAAATGTTCCTTGGTGGCCCAAAAACACTTTTTGAACAAAATCAAGGAGCATTCGGTAGATGGGAAGCATTAATCCCCTTGTGATCGCTTTTCCATCTCATTCCATTGGTTCTGCCACCATCATGTTAATGGCTTCCACGATCTGTTCATGAGACACATCCTCAACCATATCTCCTTCATCCGTGAGATCGTAGGTGTTGAGGATCATGTCTATCACACGTTTTCGCTCCTTCTCTTCTTTACCAATGGGCAATTCGATTGTATATTCTTCATTATCGTCTTCCATCCAAGAGCAGTAAAAGAGAGCCACTTGGCGAGGCATATAGAATCTGGGCTCCTTGGTTATGATTTTGTGAAATCCTAAAATACAAGAGCTTTGTTAAGGATAATGTATATTTGTGCAAAGAAAGCCCAGATCATAAGAGATCAGAATTAAGATCGTGATTCAAGATCGTGATTCCTTCAAATATGCGTAATCATGCGAATTTCAAATTTTGACAGTTTAGGCACGATTATATGAGAAAATATGAGGCATAATCAACATGTATTACAGTTCATATTTTGCAGAAAATTTCATGTGAACAGTGTATATTAAACCCTAGTTCATGCATTTGTAAGCACTTAAGCAACCTGAGCAAGCTTCGATTTTTGAAAATAGATCATCAAGGAGAGAATATCCATGATGAATAGCACGAATTAAATTCCCCCTTAATCAATGCCAGACATATTGTTTGATGCGAAAATAATCTGTTCTTTGATAACAGCTCGCTGTTGAGTAAATATAACATCTAGCTATGTGAAGTTTTGTTTGAGACGAGCAGCTAGACTATGGTGTTTTCAACAGTTCGCTGTTTATTAGTGAGCCTTCTAGCTGTTATGAGATTTTAGGCTAGTTTGAAATGATCAATTAAATTTATTTTCTCCATCTGTTCCCCCTTGATTGATGTACCAGATTGTTGAATCAATCTGTCTTGTAAGTTCCCCTTGAATAGCTAGCTGTGAAGGTGAATTATCTAGCTGTGAAAGTTATCAATCACGATTTCTAAATGAATTAATCAATAGTTGGATGAAAATAGTGTAACAACAGATCGTATTGTACCATTTACTATCTGTTGTTTACACTTGTACCATTTTCGATTGGATTGATTAGTCCCAACTTTCTACAAAGCATTTTGAATCTGTCCTCGGCTAATGCTTTTGTTAGTATATCAGCTCGCTGCATATCAGTATGAATTTTCTCTATTTTGATATTCTTCCTCTCCACGTGGTCACGAATGAAGTAATGACGAACATCCACGTGTTTGCAGCTAGTGTGAAGTACCGGATTTTGCGATATTGTTATGGTGCTTGAACTGTCACAAAATATTGGAACAACATCCATCTGTACTTCGTAATCCTTGAGCTGCTGCTTGAGCCATAAAATTTGTGCTATACAGCTGCCTGCTGCCATGTATTCGGCTTCTGTTGTTGAGGTTGCAACTGAGATTTGCTTTTTAGAAAACCAAGAAATGAGCTTGCTACCAATAAATTGACACGTTCCAGATGTGGATTTTCTATCAAGCTTGCAACCTGCATAATCAGAATCAGAATATCCAGTTAACTTAAAGTTATCATCACATGGATACCATAATCCAATCTCTGTTATGCCCTTGAGATAGCGTAATATTCGCTTAGCTGCTTCCATGTGTGACTCCCGTGGGCTAGCTTGATACCTAGCACAAACACCAACTGCGTAAGTAATATCTGGTCTACTAGCAGTTAGATATAATAGGGAACCTATGATTCCACGATACTGTTTGATATCCGCTGCTTTTCCAAGTACGTCTGGACCAATTTGTCCATTTGTTTGCATTGGAATTTTCACCGGCTTGCTGTCTTTGACTCCAAATTTGGTGATAAGATCATTGATGTATTTTGATTGATTGATCAGGATTCTATCTGTTGATTGCTTCACTTGTAATCCTAAGAAAAAGGTCATCTCTCCCATCATGGACATCCTGTATTTATCCTGCATGAGCTTGCTAAATTTGTTTCAAAGGAATTCAGATTTGGATCCAAAAATAATGTTGTCAACATAAATTTGAACTAAAAGGATATGGCCTTGCACTTTGATTGTGAATAAGGTCTTATCAACAGATCCTCTTTTGAATCCAGACTCCAGCAGGAAGGTGGACAGCGTTTCATACCAAGCTCGAGGAGCTTATTTTAATCCATATACGGCCTTTACCAGTCTGTACACTTTGTCTTCATTTTCTACTTCAAAACCTGGCGGCTGTTCTAGATAAACTTCTTCTTCCAAGATTCCATTAAGGAATGCACTTTTTACATCCATTTGGAATACTTTGAAGCGTTGATGAGCAGCGAAGGAAAGGAACAATCTAATGGCTTCTAGTCGTGTAACAGATGCAAAAGTCTCATCAAAGTCAATCCCTTTCTGTTGGCAATAACCCTTAGCGACTAGTCTTACCTTGTTTCGTACCACCTCACCAGTTTCATCTCTCTTGTTCTTAAATATCCATTTAACTCCAATCACACCTTGATGATGAGGTCGATCCACCAAATACCATACTTCATTTCTCTTAAATTCGTTCAACTCTTCTTGCATGGCATTGGTCCAATCTACATCTGTTAATGCTTCATTTATTTCCCTTGGTTCTGTATGAGACAGGTAGCAACTTAGTAATGCACTATCTCCATGCATACGCCTTGTCTTCACCCTATCTGTTGGGTTCCCAACAATGAGATCTGTAGTGTGGCTGTCTACCCATCTTCTTCGTCTTTTCATTTCTTCTTCGGATATTTCGACCTCTATTTCAACAGGTGGATTGTCAAACTCTGGATGATCTGTAATTCTTACATCAAACAATGAATCAGAGTTTATATCAATATTATTCATGTTATTGATTTGGTTGGGAACAGGGGGCTGTTGTACAACAGATGGTTCATCAACAGTTGGTTGTGAATATTCTTCATTTATATTTCCCCCTTGATCTGTTCCCCCTGGTTGTGATGCTTCTTCATCCACATTTGTTCCTCCTTTCTGTGGTATGGTTTCAGCAGGTAGGTATTCTTCTTCTTCTCCTTCTTTTCTTGGATTCCACACCAAAATATCTTCAATCAGTTGATCTTTGGAGTTCCTAAAAGTGGAGGTGGATGACTTCATGTTTGATCTTTCATCGTCTGTTCCTGACACTTCAAAAGTAGATTCGTCAAACACAACATGAGGTGTTACTTCCACAACAAGGGTTCGTTTATTAAAAACACGATAAGCTTTACTAATGTCAAAATATCCTAAAAATATTCCTTGATCAGTTTTGCTATCAAAGGTTTTTAATTGAGTTTTTCCATTATTGTGAATGTAACACTTACATCCGAAAGAACGAAAATAGGTTAAAAGAGGCTTCCTGTTATTCCATAGTTCGTATGGAGTTTTGCCATGTCGTATGGTGATAATAGATCGATTTTGTGTATAGCAGGCAGTATTGATAGCCTCTGCCCAGAATTTCTTTGGAAGATTGATTTCGTTTAGCATGGTTCGAGCTGCCTCCTTCAACGATCTGTTGCGCCTTTCTACAATTCCATTTTGCTGTGGCGTACGAGCTGCAGATGTTTGATATTATATTCCCATTTTAGAGCAATAAGCTTCGATCATTTGATTAATGAACTCTGTTACACGATCAGATTGAATTGTGATTATTGATTTCTCATTTTGATTTGTTAATCTGTTGAGAAGATCAGGTAGCTTTTCAAGGGTTTCCCTTTTCTTATATATAAAAATTACCCAAGTAAATCTAGAGAAATCATCAATAACAACTAATGTATACTTTCTACCATTTACACTTAATGGAGATACAAGTCCAAAAAGATCTAGGTGTAGAAGTTCTAATATTCTTGTGGTGGAGTGAGCTATCTTTGTAGGGAACGATGCTCTAGTTTGTTTTCTTGCTTGGCATGCTTCACATAAATGGTCTTTGTCATATATTTGATGAGGTAGACCTTCGACCAGTTTATCTTTGATCAGCTTGTTGATTGTTTTGAAGTTGAGGTGGCTTAAGCGTTTGTGCCATAACCAGCTGGTTGTTGAACTTGATTTAGTTACAAGGCAGGTTTCTATCTGTTCATCCCATTGTACAATGTACAATCTGTCCTACAAAATTCCGGTAAGAAGAATTTCTCCTCCTTCCAAGTTCTTCACTAGACATTTATTAGCGGTAAATTCTACTCTTTTACTATTGGCACAAAATTGACTAATAGAGAAGAGATTATGATTTAAACCCTCTACATAAGACACATTCTGAATAATTGTGTTACCAACATGGAGATCGCCATAGCCTCTTATATATCCTTTTGAGTCACCTCCAAAAGTTACAATTGGTCCATTGCTTTCTTTGTAGTTGGATAACATCTCCTTGTTGCATGTCATATGTTTGGAACACCCGCTGTCTAGAATCCATACTGCGCCCCGAGCTGCTTCTTTTCTTCTCATCGATTTCCTAACCTGCAAATATACATTATTTAGCTACCCTACTGATTGAGGGTGCATTGTTAATAGGTAAAGTTCCTTTTGGAACCCAAATTTGTCTAATAACCGAGACATTCTTAGATGCTCGAATCTGTTTCCCATTGAAATCGATGTAGATGATTGGTTTCTTGTATGCAGGTGGTGATTTAAGAACAGCTCGTTCATTAGGTATTGTTGATTGTTGTCGTCGAGCAGATGGCCTTGTTATAACAGGTGGTTGTCGTTGTTGGACAAATGGCAGTGCTCTTCCATTAGTTTCGAGAAATCTTCCATGGACAGTTCGCCCTCTTCATCTATCTCTTCTTCATCACCCGAGTCATATATAGGTGAGTTAGAAATAAAAGAAGAATTATTTTCTACCTCATTATTGTCGAGTCCGTTGTCATGACCCATGAGACATTCATCCCATTCGAGATCCAGCTCGTTTGCTATAAAAGCTTCATCGTTGTCGGATGAGCTATCTGTTAATGTACTTGGAGCAGCTTGTCCCTCAACAAGCATTGCTTTACGTTGTTCTTTGAGATTTTTGTCTCGCTTGCTCCTGAGCTCTTCTCTTTCTGCCTTGGAGATGTTGGGGCAGTCTATTTTGAAATGACCTTTCCTACCACACTTAAAACAAGAGAATTCGGATAGGTCAGTTTTAACATATGAGGTAGATTTTACCTCATTCTTTCTCTCAGGTCGATCTCCAGATCGATCTCTTCCTTTGAAGTTTCTGCTGTTATCTTTGTACAGACGTTTATATCTGTTTGCCCTAAGTTCCATCTTTTGGAATCTTTGGGCCATGAGCGAGTACTCCTCGATGTAGATCTTGGTGGGGTAGTCTTCATCATCTGAACTAGATGAGTCTTTTACTAACACAGTTGGTGGATATTTCTTTTCCACCTCCTTTTCTTTTTGCTTTGCTTTGAAGGCAGTTTCTTTTTCCTTAGTTCCTGCAGCAGATGGTTTGCTAGAAGAAGAATTAGAATGACCATGAATACGATTGATTTCGTACTCATTGCCCGTTAGTAGATCAAACAAAGCATCGATAGTAAGAGAATTGAATTTTGGCATCATAGGATGCATTGCCGAATATATTTCCCAACTAGCAGGTAGAGCGCGAATGATCTTGAGGTTCTTTTCGTGTTTAGTATATTTATCTTTGTTGATTGCATCTATCTCGATCAAGATTTCGGTGAATCTGTTCTTCATTTGTGCAATAGTTTCACCAGGTTTCATCTTGAATTCTTCATATTTGTTACAAGCTATGGAAAGCTTGTTTTCTTGAATCACGTCGGATCCCATGCTTATCTCCCGCAGCACATCCCACATCTCTTTAGCTGTTTTGAGACGTTGGATTTTGGCCAGGTAGATTACTCTAACTGTGCTGGAAATCAGCCCTTTTGCATAGTCGTCTAAGCTTGCTTCTTTCTTTTCCTCCGTTGTATAGTCATCCATATCTTTCTCCTTTTCGACTAATTCAACGGTGGGAGTAGGTCATTTTCCATCTTTTATCTCAGCTGAAATGTTTGTGCATGATTTTGATTGGTCCATTTGTGATGACGAACCACATCTTGATGTGATGAGCTCTGAGACACATTTCTAGTCTGAAGCTCCAGTCCTCATATCCAGCGATCGAGAAATCCTCACAAGCTCTAGCCATTTGACCTTCCATGACTTAGAGTAAATGTTAGAAGAATGCAAGTGAGTTATGCAGTGAAAACGTTTTCAAGATCTATCCAAGATGACCACACAGAGATAATCTCCTGTGAAATAGAAACAATGGTCAATATGGACCACTGCTCTGATACCACTTGTTGGTCCCGAAAAAGCCAGATTGGTGTATGAGGGGGGGGGGAATACACCAATTCAAAACTTGCTTGGTTTTCTCGTTTTTAAGTTTAGAATGTAAGGCTTAAGCACACTTTAAAGTAAAGATAGCTTGGGTTAGCTTAGGGTTTCTTCTTGTGAGGAAGAAACAACTTAGCTCAAATAAACCTTATATGTGAAGAAACAATTAATAGGATTAACTTTAAGTAAGTTAATCTTGATAAATGTTGTGTGCGGAATTTGGTGGTTAATGCTCTTTGTAGTTAAAACGTTTCCTTTAGTCGATCTTTAACACAACCAAGTTAATGCAAGAGTATGAAGAGAATGATAGGAAAAGTAAAACAGAAAGTAAGAACACACATGATTTAACGTGGTTCGGGATAAACTTTCCCTACGTCCACGGCTCGAGCCTCAAGTTTTATCAAAACAAGATAACAACTTGAGATTTGCCTTCTTTAGATTGAACAACTACAATCTAGATCTTACAACTTATGGATCAAAACTAGATCCTAACTTAGGTTTGAACTAGGAACAGTTTTCTAGAGACTATCTTCAAAAGGAATAAAACACTCAGAGAGTTCTAGAGCTTGAAAGAGTGTTTTTTAGCTTTTAATATTTGAAGATATTTGAGCAGAGTTTAAGCTTTGTTATCGTGAATACTCATACTCGTTCCTGGAAGAGAAGGTGGTATTTATAGAGCTTTGGCCGGAACTATCCGTTAGAGAGATAGTGTCCTTCTTCTCCGTCGCATTAATGGCAGCATTAAATACATGGCTCCGTTGGTGAAGCACGCGCTGCTTTAAGCTAGTAGTTACCACCTTTCATGTAATTTCCCAGTTTGTTGCCATACCAGGAATGATATGAAGTACAGATAAATTGATATTCTCGTACTTCTCATTCCCCAAATTATCCTGTTGATGTGACAACTCTGAACTCACTGAGCGGTTGACTTATGACAGATTTAGGTGTGTCGGCAGTCCACCGTAACTATGATGAGGGTTAAGCAGCTCGCTGTCTTGTAGCAGGTGCATATTGTTTCCTACAATAGCTTAGAGTCGAGCTGTTCACTATTGATACCTTATAATACTTGATCTTTAAGCTTTGGAAGAGTTTGAGAGAACAGATCGTCTTTGGACTATGATCTGTTGTTGTCATCACTCGCTGTGTGAACATAATCTCGAGCTGGTCTTCGCTTGGCTGGTCCGAGTCTTTCTAATAACAGCTAGATAGATAGATGGTATTTTATTATCCATCTGTGCTATTTACATAAGATAGATCACTATAAGTTAGTTTGAAAATTCAAACTTCCTTTTTACAACGTTGATCATGTAAAAAGCTATTCTAGTATATATATCAAAAACTAACATAAGGCAGGGAACAGCAAGTTGTGAACAGATCGTAAAAACTTATACTATCTGCTTCTTTTAAAAATATAGCTGATCCTCAACAGATAACATTAATTACTTGGTTTAAGATCTCATAACTTAATTAAGATAATATTGTGGGGTTCCCAATAATTTCCCCCTTTTTGATGATGTCGAAACCAACACTTTACAATATTTGACTGTGTGTGAGAATGACAGTGAGATGATTATGCAAAAATATTAAAGCATTAAATAACAAGCATAAAACATTACTTGGACAACGAGGTATTGTCATCAGGTTGTTTTTGGGCCAAACGATATTTATCATTTTCATTCACTTGATGTTTAGCTGTTACAGATATAGAAACTTAAAATGACAGCGAGCTTGTTAATTTACAAAGTGAATGAAAAATGAAAATTATTGTTGAGGAGCTTGGCTTTGATCTGCTGTTTGTCTTCTTGATTGTTCTGCCAATCTAGCTCTCCGTGCTTCAACCATTTCTCTCCTCCTCAACTCCGAGGGAACACCAAAACTAGCATATATACCATTGAATACACGTCTGTAATCTTTATTATTGAAGTCAATCGGGTATCCCATAGCTTTTGCAGAGTGATTGATATGATTGAGTATGGCAGTGTGATCTACTTCTGTTGTTACCTGGATCCTAGGATAGAGAATTGTAGTCTTCTTTGGAGTAGTGAGATGTTGATTGGTTAGAGTAGATTGTCTGAAGAGATATTCAACGAACGTTTGATTTTTGTGTTGTTTGAGAAAGTCGTGGAATAGTTCGTCAACATTTCCTCCTTAAAATTCATCATCCATGAGATAGTAGTGTTGCACTACGAATTCTTTGATCAGTTGATTCCATCTCGCTGCTTTCTTCGCGTGCAACCATGTGAGATTTTGGGCATCCTTAAGTTGATATTTTTCAAAAAATTTAAACACCGGATTTGTGGGCTCATCTTCATCTTCTTCTGGTGTTTCCACCTTCTCCATTTCATCCTTTTGTTGCCTCGCCCTTTCTACAACAAATAGTTCCCGAAAATCAGGATTCTTTATATGTTCTGCTTTATATCCGGCGAAGAACATTTCTTGCGTCAGATCATCCTCTGTTGCCACTTTCTTTCCTTTCTTAGCGGCGAGAGCATCTGCCTTCTTCTTCATTCTTCTTTCCTTCTCTTCATTCTCCTTTTGCAGTTGCCTTGCCTCTAATGCCTGCTTAGGATTCATCTTTCTTGTTGGTTATTTACGTTTGGTAGCAGCAACAAGGTTTTTCTTTGGTTGGACAGCGGGCTGGATCTCTTTTTCTTTCCCCTTTTCGACATCATCAAACTCCTTTGAGATGATGAGCTTAAGGGAGGCAATTTCCTCAACCATGTCTTTGAATTTCTTGTCCATCTCCTCTGTGTATTGCAAGAATGTGGAAATGTTGCCTGTGTATTCATCAAATTGTTTCTGAGAGGAGATGGAGTGCTTCTTGAAGTCAACGGACAGATCGCTGTGTTGGACCTTCATGTCAGTTATGGTGGTGTTAATCTTGAATATTTCATCTCCAGATGCAAAATCCATCTTTTGGAGTTCCTTTTCCAGCACCGGTTTGAGAACAGCAGGTAGAGAAGTGGACAACACAGTTGGGACTACTTGTTTCACAACAGTTGGAATGGTGTTGTGTTCCATATCCTCCAGCTGTTTCTCCACCTGCTTCTTTACTTCATTAATCATCTGAGCACCAGCATCGTTCATTTTGGATTCAAACTTGTCAACCTCTGCTTGGAAGCTGGATAATTTGCTATCTATCTCTTTCTTGTAATAATCAAACACTTCCCTATCATTATCCAAATCTTTGTGTAGTTCATTGGATAAGGAAGTGTGAGCACGTTCAAAGTTAGCCTCTGTCACCCTAATTGTCGTTTCAGTAGCAGTTTTGACAAAATTAGATAGGGCAGCAGATCGATCGTTGATGCGAACATGGATGAGTTGGATGATCTGTGTCTTTGTCAACACCGGATCAATGGTCTTCATTAGCAATTCGTCCATCGATAATTGATGATAGACTGCAGGAGCTGTAGCTTGAGTGTATACTTCCTCCAAGGGTTCTTCACTTTCTGCATTCGTTTCATCGACCATTCGGGTCTCAACTTCTTCCATCTTGTTTTTGTCCTCATCTCTCAGAGTTTGGACTTCTTTTTCAATACAGACGACTTCAACACCAGTCTGCCTCTCTTCCATCACTTCAGCGAGCTGTGAAGTAGAAACTTCCTTCACAGCTGGAGAACTTTGAGCAACAGATGGATCAGCAAAGTTAAATGCTGCATCAAAGTCTCCTGAAGCCAGATCGACAACATGTTGAAATAATTCTTGTTCGTTTGAGTACAATGGAGCAAGATCGATTTTTAGAACAGCAGCCTCCTCCTTCATCTTTGTTAATACATATGAACAAAAAAATTGGCGTGCGTCAGGGATGTCGAGGAAACCAAAAAATGAGATCAGCTTGTTTTCCTCCACCTTGAGGTCGCTAATGGTGAACAGCTGCAGAATTGCCTTCAAAATATAGAATTTGGTATCTCGAATGTCGAGATAGACTTGGAATCTCTTTGCCATATCAAACGCAGCGGGAGTGAGCTCGATTCCAGGTAAAGCCTTGACAACAATATCTGTTGCAGCATCTTGCATCTGCTCAAAGAGCATGTGAGCACCCAACAAGCGTTCAATCACATCATCAGCGGGTTGTTCGTGTAAGTTCATGGGGACATCACCTTCACTGACATCAATGACTGGTGGAGAGGGCAAACCAGATTTGGTGGGCTCCGCTGTGACTGTTGTAGCATCCAGCTCATCTAACAGCTTGCGAGCAGTGGGTTTTGATTTTTCCTTAATTGCTCCCTTCTTTGGAGCTTTCTTTTTCTCATCTTTCCTTTTCTTCTCCACAGCGGGAGATGACTCTTTGGCAGCTTTCATTTTCTTCGTTTCAGCAGCTGGCTGTACATTCCCAGCTACTTTTCTCTTCGTGGGTTCGGCAGCGGCCTGTGCTGCGGCAGCCTCTCCAACTGTTTTGGCTTTCTTGACAGGAATGACCCACTCGTCATTCGAACTACCAATTGCAATCATTGCTTCCCTGATTTTGTTATTTGTCACCTTTACAAAAATTTGAGCTGCAATTCCCAGCGACATCTCGACCTGATGTCTGGACTTGGGTAAGATCAAGTCCTGGTCAAACTCCACTGCCTTATGCCATTTGTCCTTGTTAAATGCTCCATCGATAATGGTGCTTATTTTGGTGGACAGGCGGAGAGGGTGTTTTACATGGAGATCGATGCAGTCTCCATTTGTATTTTGTCGGAGATCAATCTGTTTCTCCT
>JAPKLX010002098.1:0-15380 GCA_026898415.1 Leonotis leonurus
GAATCATAAGGTGACTTAGAAATCATCATTTACGACCCCTCTAGAATTTCAATTTCTAGACTCGTATAATAGTTGAGTAGAGATTTGGGAATAATTCCCAAGCCATAAAAGGAAAATATTCTTTATACTTAGAATATATTAAAAGCACTAGAAGATTATATCTCATTCGAGATTCATATTAAAGGTTTCGACGAGAGGTCGGATCCGCATCACGAGAACAAGGCAAACACCAATCAAGACCATTCAAGTAGGCTTTTCTTACCCTATGAAAATATATGTGTGTATGCTTTCAAATGAAATTAGATATTTTCAAAAGCACTGTCTTGCCATAAATGTTTTCGATTTATGTATGATGCCTATCTGTTATATTAAAAATCGAATTCGGGTTCCAGTGGGTTAGCGTCTCCACTCGAACTAGTGTACACAATGGACTGTGTGTCAGCGAAAGGTTGACCGGTCAAGTGTCTGTGGGAAGTGGCCACTTCCCCGGCACATAGAAACTTCGGATATGGTTGATTACAAAGAACTAGGACTGCAGTCAAACTAGAATTTTCTCAAAGAAATGTTGTGTGAACATAGGTGCTTTAGAGACAAAATCCCTATGATTCACTCGAAATAGCTTGACAGTTATATATGTATGTATGCGGTTTCGGCACGTGTCTACTGAGTACAATTTGTACTCAGCCCTGCATGTATTTCTAAACGTGCAGGTTAAGAATGAAGAGGACGTGGGTGCTATGTCGTGCTTTTGTCGGACTCCATAGTAGCTGACTCTTGGGGGTTCTACGTGTCTTCATACACGTAGAATTTTACTACGCGATCCTGCATTTTCCGCTGCTAGACTTTTATGTAATAGATCCGAAACTAAACTCTAAATTCTGTTATGCAATGTAACGAGCGTATGACTCTGACTTCCCGATTTACGGGATATGTCCTTACTTTATGTTATGAAGGGAATATTTATCATCTTTCTCTTGTCATTTCTTCTTTCATTGGTCATGACCTCGTCTTTACTAGAATTAGTAGAAAGCGGGCGTGACAGTCTTCCACCTCCCTTTGAAAGAAGCTATGTTTGATGATTTTGTGGAATGTAAAAATTGTTGCAGTAGAACAGTCCAGTTTGTCTCGGTCTTCAAGTGTATATTTTTTTAGTTGGTAATTACATGACCGCGTCACGGAGGATTTGAACCAAGATCTTTGTTTCTTGGTGTTATTTGTTCCTTTTGTGTGGCTTGCAGGCTATTATTGACAATTTATATTAATGAAATCTTGTCAGAGCGTAGATTTTAATGTTGACTGATAGCTAATTCTGTAAAATACATGTATAGATTCATGTATATGAATGATTAAATTTATATTACAAAAATATTTTGTTCATATATATCTATTTATATTCAAGTTATTATTTGTATTATTGTATAATTGGGCATCATGTTAAATTAGTTAGACATTGAATATTAGCATACTATCAATTGTGTTTGATTAATTATAGTATATTGAATTTATACCAACAAACAAACAATATCAAGAATGATTTGCATATTAAATGCAATATTTATTCTCGCTATTTGTAATACTTCATTTGTACTACCTTATTTGTCTAATTATTTTTTGTCATATAATTGTACATCGTAAAGATTAATGATTTAAACTTATTTTCAAATATAATTTTTTATTAGATAAATTATAAGTTAGATGTAATACCCCGCATTTTGAATTCCGACATAAGTAGTGAATTCCTCGAAATTATCCTTATTACGAAACCAAGGGTTTCAAGTACGTATTTAAAATAGATGATGAATAGCAAACTTCGTTATTATTTAACCTAAGATATGTTGTTAGTTGCTATTATTAACCTTCATTGTTACGATACATACATACATATATATATATATATATATTGTATGCAACGATACGTACTATTCGTTATTCGTTATCCTTATACATCAAGACCTGTGGTATAATATTATGAATTGTACAAATACTTATTTGTTAAATTAAGGGGTATAACTAGTGTAATATGCATATATATATATATAAAGGAAGATAAAGAGATACTATATATGTAAACATGTATATATATACGTAATATATATATATATATATAGTGTGGTATAAATATGATACATACTATGTAATACAGATATATATAGTTGCGACACAGAAAACAAGAATGGTACAGAATGTTATAGAAATAAGCGTGCAACTGATTCGGATACTGTGAAGGAGAATCCCATAAGCAAGGTATTAGCGTGTAATTACAGGAGAATAAACCTACTAAACAGCCTGCCCCCCCCCCCTACTAATCCTAGCTGCACAGTGACGCTCCAGCTTCTCCCCAATCGCCATGCCTGCAAATCCAACGGATTAAGCAAACGCATCAGTAGAGAATAGGGATTTCAATCCTCTATATAAAGGGGAAAGAGTTTAGCTTAAACCACACCTAAATACCACCCACACCGAAGTGCTGCCGAACTGGAAACAAGAAGAACCAGGGGAGAGAATATAGAGACAGCTTGAGGTAAGAGTTTGAAGCTTTAGCATTTTATGTTCATGTCTCTTAAAACTAGATTTAGGAATGGATTATACGTGCAAAACAGCTTTAGAATGAACCTAGCATGCTTCGAACTTAAGAACTGATTTGAATTTAGAATGCCTAAGCCCAGAGTTAGGTGCTGCACTTTAAACGTGGATGAAATCAGATGAATGTTGATGTGCGACTGTTGAATGTAGAGTTAAAGGCATGTTACTTACAGAAATCGCCTAAGTCACAGATGAATATGGATGTACGACCTACCCTAACCTATGAGCTGCATAATAAAAGAAGAATATAAGACTTACACCTAACGAACTAGAGTAATAAGAAGAATATGAAATAAGGATTTCCTCCGAACAGCCTCGGATTACCTCGGACGAGCTCCATACGGCTCCGGACAGCCTCGGTTGGCCCCGAGCAGGCCCCGAACGGCTTCGAGCAGCCCCAAACAGCTTCGGAGGGCCTCGAGCAGGCCCCGAATAGCTCCGGACGGCCTCGAAACCACCCCGAGCCACCTCGAACAACCTTGAACCACCTCGGGCGAACTCCGAACAGCCCGAACAGATCCCGGACTACCTCGAATTACCTCGAACCAACCGAAACAAATCTGTAAAATTTAGAACATTCATAAGACTCCATTAATTCATGAAATTTGAAAAAGAAGGGAATCCTCAGAATCATAAACATTCTATAACTAAGTGAAATAGAAAAATGAAACAAACAGTGAAGATAAATAGAAGAGTAAGAGAGAGGAAAGAACCGTGAGGGAGATGGAGAAGATAGAGAAGAAACGGAGGAGGTGGCTGCGGGAGCTCGGTGCTGGAGCTCGGTGATGAAGCTCGGTGCGGGAGCTCGGTAAAGGAGCCTGGTGATGAAGCTCGGTGCTGGAGCTCGGTGATGAAGCTCGGTAATGGAGTTCGGTGATGGTGGTGCGACGTGAAGAACGGAGAAATGGAAGGTAGCAGCAGTGCTGCATGTCTGTGGGAAAGAAGCAGAGTGAGAAAGGAAAGGAAAGGAAGAAAGAAGAAGAAAGAGGAATGAGAGAGCTTACCGAGAGAAGCGGAGAAGGTGGTGCAGTGAGGAGAAGCCCTGCTCGAACTTCGTCGAGGATGGAGTCACTGCAGGAGAAGAAGAGGGCAGCAGCATTTCTGCGAGCGAGGGAGAGAACGCAGAGGGAGAGAGAGCCCGGCGAGGAGAGAGAGCCCGGCGAGGTGTGATTTTAGGCGACGCGAAGAAACAGAGCGAGAGGGAGAAAGGCATTCCATGCATGTACACACACACACACACACACATATATATATATATATTAAATTATGATAATAGTTAAATTTGGTTAAGTATGGGCTTAATATTAAATTAAGATAATTAAACCTTATAATTAGAAATAGTTAGTCTTGGAAATAAATATTAGACGGGCCGAGTATAGTAAAATTAGCCGGGTCGAGATTTAAATTTTACGGGCCGAAATAAAAATTAGAACGCACCGATTTAATTTAATTCGGATGAATTAGTAAATTATTAACGAGCTATAACTTATGCAATTAATTAAAATTGGATTAATTAGTTATATGTTAATTTGAATTCATAAGTTAGACTATGTATATAGAATTCTTCTATAAAATTTGAACTCAATTTGCTAAATTAGAATTTAATTGAGTATTTGAAATTTGATCATAAGAAATGATTAAATTATAAATCACATTTAGAGTATGATTTTTGAGGTTAGTTTAATCTAGATAAATTAGTTAATTTGATTTAAACATCAAAATATTAAATTAGAAATACCTTATATATATATTGCCCAATAATTATTTATTGGATATAGTAAATTACCGAATCATAAGGTGACTTAGAAACCATCATTAACGACCCCTCTAGAATTTCAATTTCTAGACTCGTATAATAGTTGAGTAGAGATTTGAGAATAATTCCCAAGCCATAAAAGGAAAATATTCTTTATACTTAGAATATGTTAAAAGCACTAGAAGATTATATCTCACTCGAGATTCTTATGAAAGGTTTCGACGAGAGGTCGGATCCGCATCACGAGAACAAGGCAAACACCAATCAAGACCATTCAAGTAGGCTTTTCTTACCCTATGAAAATATATGTGTGTATGCTTTCAAATGAAATGAGATGTTTTCAAAAGCGCTGTCTTGCCATAAATGTTTTCGATTTTTGTATGATTCCTATCTGTTATATGATAATCGAATTCGGGTTCCAGTGGATTAGCGTCTCCACTCGAACTAGTGTACACAATAGACTGTGTGTCAGCGAAAGGTTGACCGGTCAAGTGTCTGTGGGAAGTGGCCACTTCCCCGGCACATAGAAACTTCAGATATGGTTGATTACAAAGAACTAGGACTGCAGTCAAACTAGAATTTTCTCAAGAAATGATTTTGTGAACATAGGTGCTTTAGAGACAAAATCCCTATGATTCACTTGAATGGCTTGACAGTTATATATGTATGTGTGCGATTTTGGCACGTGTCTACTGAGTACAAATTGTACTCAGCCCTGCATGTATTTCTAAACGTGCAGGTTAAGAATGAAGAAGACGTGGATGCTAGATCATGCTTTTTGTTGAACTCCATAGTAGCTGACTCTTGGGGGTTCTACGTGTCTTCATACACGTAGAATTTTATTACGCGATCCTGCATTTTCCGCTGCTAGACTTTTATGTAATAGATCCAAAACCAAACTCTGAATTTTGTTATGTAATGTAACGAGCTTTGACTCTGACTTCCCGATGCACGGGACTAGTCCTTACTTTATGTTATGGAAGGAATATTTATTTTCTTTCCCTTGTCATTTATTCCTTTCATTGGTCATGTTCCCGGCTTTACTAGAATTAGTAGAAAGCGGGCGTGACATTAGAGTTGTGTAAATAAATTATAGTTAGCTAAATCAGTTAATATAATTTTATGATTAGATGATTTTAATAAATGGGTATTTTAGGCAAAAAATGAAATAAGACAATTAAAGTGAGACGAAGAGAGTATTGTACTAGGAGTATTCTTAGGAGTATATTCATCACTCATGTAATGACTTATAGTTAAAGTCGCATTTGCGACTACTTCATAGAAGTCACTAGTCAACACATTTTATTACGTTCCATAAAGCTAATTTTAAAATTAAATATAAATGTAACTGAAATAAGTTATCATGTTAATGAAGCACTGTCTTTCCCGTCGCCGCAGCCGGAGTGGAATCGTCAACCACCGCCACCGACTAGTCGGCGGTGGATATGGTGACCCTGCTTAGAGGACTTAGTTGACACTTGGTCGGCGGGACTTCAACCATCATCCCTCGCAATCAGTGGCGGATCCACTAAGGAGGTAGAGGGGGCTTAAGCCCCTCCTAATATTTTTTTTTGATGTATTTTATACTTAAAAAATCGTAAATTTATCGGTATTTTTACGTATATTTATACAATAGCCCCTCCTACCTACTTGAACTGTAGCAAAATTTATTTTTTACTTAATTCTTCGAAACTTATCCCCCTAACATTTTTTTCTGGATCCGCCACTGCTCGCAATCTAGCTTGTAATTTCTAGTCCAATTGTCCTTCTCTTTTTTTCACGTTCTCAAATTTTATCCAATTTATTCCAATGTGCAACAAAAATTTAATATAATTAAAGAGAAACTCAATCTAGTTCCTTCTATTTATATCCATGTAAAATTAGTATGAATGGTGAAATTACTACAAACTGCATAGGTGATTTAATAAAAATATTCTTGTTACGGTTATTAAAGATTATTGAGATATGATTTCACACCACATGTTACACGAGTGAAAATTTTATCATTTATGATTTGTTTAGGATGATTTGTATGTTATGCGTTTTCATATATATATATATATATATATATATAGAGTATAGATCATATAGAAAGTGATTTTAAAGTAGGAAATAGGAAGTAATCACAGCCTTTAATTTTACATGATCGGCGGTTAGGATTTAAACATTAAATCCGAATTTTCATATAATAAAATATACCATAAATATGATCTTAAGGATAATATAGTAATTTGACGATGATAGAGAAAATTATATAGTATTAATCGGCAGTTATTTATGGGGAGAGAGAAAATTATGTTAATAATTTATGGCTATAGTTACCTATTTTTATGGTATAAATTTTATTGTTGATATAATTATAGTAAATATCGATTACCATAAATTATTAGATTAGAGATTTAATTCTATGAAATTAAATGCATTATTGTTCTTGTTTTATGAATTACGAGTATATACATTTGTGAACTGTTATATTCGATATTATCCATTATCAGTAACATCTTAAATGCATTATATTATGAATTGTTAAATCAAAACAGTTCTCTGTATTTAAATGCATTGTATTTAAATGTTAAAATGCATTGTATTTAACTGTTAAATGCATTGTGAAAATGTAATTGAGTTACACTTATATTTAAATGTAATTAGTGGTTGCATGATATGCTATTTTTCAGGAACTCAATTATTTCATTCCATAACCGTTGCACATCCTTAATTATTGTATATTTAGTTTCCATAATTAAGAGATTTAAGAATTTAAGCGGAGAATTTATTATGGGGACGTGATGTGTGATTTTTATTGAGGTTTAAACAAAATTAAAGTCGATCTTCTGTATTTATCGTGTTGCAGTTGATGAACATGATCGAAGAACAATGCATTTTACAGTTTCATACAATGTATAAACAATTGTATAACAATGCAACAAAATTATCAAGTATATATAATGATGACCATAACAATACATTTTACAGTTTCATACACTGCATAAACAATAGTATAACAATGCAACATAATTAACCAGTATATATAACGATGACCATAATAATGCATTTTACAGTTTCATACACTACATAAACAATAGTATAACAATGCATCGTATCTTGAATGCCTATTGACGGAGAAAGTCATCATCGTCATCTGCTGTAGCATTTCGTCGGCCTTTTCTCTTCTCAACCGCGCGCTGCATAGTTGGAGGGTGGAGCTGGAGATTTTTTTGAAAAAAGTGAGATATCAATCGTAGATATCAATCTTCTAACCATCAGTCGTAGATATCAATCTTCTTCTCGCCCCATGTTCTTGAATCGTTTCTTGCGTGTGTCTTGATGGAGTTTGGAAATCTTCATCGTCGTCGTTCACAGGCATTCGTCGTCCATTCTTCTTACTTCCGCCGCGCTGCATTGATGGGAGTTGGAGGTTGTAGTGTTTTTTCGAAAAAATGAAGAGATTGTGTTGCTTGCATGTGGAAGGAAACTACCTTTTGCAGTTGCTAGATTATAGGTGGAGATAGAACATTTCCTTAATTATTTGAAACCGCCATTTTTAAAATTACTAAAATATCCTTCGTGCATTGTTCAAAGCGATGGAATGCACCGCCTTTTTAAGTAGATCAGATTTAATCATATCCGTCCGATCATCCAAATCAATGGCTGAGATCATTTCCTATTTCCTACTTTAATTTCACTTTATACCTGAACCACTCCATATATATATATATATATATATACACACACGAAACAACAAACATTGAATTTGAAATCAATTGCAGTGATAATTTTGTAGTTATAATCAATTTTAGTGGCAATAATTAGGAGAAATTTTTTTATGATAATTATAAAACCTAAATTCATTGAAATCATTAACCCAATATATATATATAGATAGCAAACATTGAATTTATATATATATATAGCAAACATTGAATTTGAAATTAATTACAATGATAATTTTGTAGTTAAATTGAATTTTAGTGACAATAATTAGTAGAATTTTTTTTTTAGGATAATTATAAAACTTAAATTCATAGAAATCATTAACCCAATAGACCATTTGCATCATTGATTGAGTTAATGTCGCTTTCTATATTAACCTCATAACTTTTTTTTTTAGAACTAAGGTAACAAGACCATTTTCAATCATTACATTATATGGGTGGATATTGTAAATAATTATATCAATTAAATTTTCAATATATGTATATATTTAAACTCAATATAATATAAAAAAACTATTTTATAAATAGTTTTTTTTATATCTTTTTGATAAAAATTGTATGTTATTTACTATAAAAATGGAATTTGTGACAAACTATAATTTTATATAATTATATTATTTCATTTGCAATCAATATTCAAATATTATATATTAATCAAAAATTTATTTTAAATATTGTAAAGTAATAGATGTTATTTATAAATACATACAAATATTTTCAAATTACAATAAATAAATAGTCCAATAAATTAGATCACTTAAAAACTATCCAAATTTAAACTATAAAAATATTTAGGAAACCATAGATAATTACATTTATCAATTAAAAATGCACTAAATAAATCTCAAGATAAAAAAATTGTAAAAACGTAATTTGCAGTAGCATTTATGCAAATAGTTTTAATTTCAATAGCATTCATAATTTAATTATTACTATACTAAGTCCTTGATTTTTAAGAGTTTAAAAGAAAATTAAAATTGTAATGAATTGTAGTACTATCTAACGAAAAAATAATCATTTCATCAGCAACAATGAATTAAATATTTTATGTTAATCAATAATTTAATTCAATTTCTAAAAAATTGAAAACCAAAATTCTTATACGGTAAATTATTATATGACTGTTCGACTAAAATTGTTTCGAGTCGCTCGCAATCTTAATGAGGTCGACTAGCAAGGATAAGCCAACCCAAGTCGTATTCTCAAGGAAGACTTATCAGGGCAATTCAATTCTTTGTTCAATATAAAAGGAAGTAAAAAAGAATTTGTTTGTCTTAAAACTAGGTGAAGAAAGTAAAATACGGAAAGTAAATTCTAAACTAATAAATGAAAGTATAATCGAAAGACATGGAATATAAATAACAAAGAAAGTAAACTCTAAACTAATGGAAATCAACGTAGAAACAAATCGTCTAACTAATCTAATTAAGAAAATATGATGCGAATTTAAAAGAGTGCGAATAACTTGGAAATCGGAATTAAAAAGAATGCAGAAATGTCACGACCCCATTTCCCTGAAGGACGGATCCATGGAGTGTGACTTGGTGGTGAATTAAAGAAACAATTAAGAAGGATGAATTCACAAACAACAATGGAATAAGAAATACAATCGATAACAATAGTCCGAAAATAGCTATGAATAAGAGTCAATAGCTTAAAGGCTCAAATAGAACATCATACAGCTAGAAGTTCCAGAAGGTTTCAAGTATGGAATACAGAATTCAAGTACTGAAATATGTTAGAAAGGTTCTAGATTACAGTCCAGATCATTAGGAAAAACAATAACAGTTTGCAGCGGAATAACAAAAGCCATTAATACACATATGAAGATATGTATTAACCCCTTACTACTAACAAAAAAAACAACGTCTACTCAGCACTTCAACCATTGCCCTTGCTCAACCTGCAAGTTTTTGGAAATACAAGCAGGGCTGAGTACTTGATGTACTCTGTGGGTTATGCCGAAAACAAACAGTTATTGATCATGCATATCACAGTATAACACAAGTATCTTGAAATAACCTGCGTATACAAAATATTCATTTGATTTTTCTGAAACAATTGGGATGATCATCCACTTTTCACATGTGCTATCCATATCTGTACCCAATGCTGGTGAGCAATGTTCCCGCTCCCCCAGACATAACCAATAATAACAACGCTGTGAGCAAAGTTACTACTTCCCCAGACGTTAGAAATGGTAACAACCCTGGTGAGCAATGGTTCCACTCCCCTAGACGTTGACTAATGGGTGCCACCGGATCGGTCAATACTGACACACAGTCCTATGTGGACCGGTCCGTAATGACTCACGATCACACTCCCCATGTGTACACTAATCTTGACCAACACATGGCTCAAGATTCGATCGTTATTCATAAGTTGACCAGTTCGCAGATATGGCTCAATACAGATAGGAATCACACACAAAACACAAAGAATTTTATGCATGTCAATCATTTCACATTTTCTTTGAACATGCTTTAATATAGCAAAAGTATAGTTTATAGTAAACCCACCTGAGACACCAGTATTCGTTGACAAGTCTGGTTCTCCTTCTCGTTCCTTAGCTGTCACCCCCTTGATGGACCTTCAGGTAACGAGTTACATTTAGAATCACTAAGTTCTTAGATTATCTCTATTGACTCGAGACGTAATGATTTTATAGGTTTAAGGGTTTCATATCCGTTCTACTAAATCACAACGAAGCTTTAAGGTTTTCTCCGAAAACCTTAGTTTCGTTCAAAGGAAATAAACGTTTACTAATTTGATAAATAATTAATTGCTTTTTTGCAATTAATATAATGGAGACAATTAAATCCAACTTAAGAATCGAAATTTTCGATAAGTTCGCGTAATTTGATACCCTTAGAAAAGGTTCATGTCTCGATTTAAATTAATTAAGTTTAATAATTTAATTAATCCAATTAATTAAATTAATCAAAGTCCAAATTTATTTAGGCCCAAAGGTACAATTATTCAATAATAATAGTCCATTAGTATTAATTAGACTATGTCCAACTAATTAATGTAATGGGGCTTGACCCATATATTAAATTAATCATGAGCTAACATTGTGATAGTAAACAAATATATAAAGCTCAGAAAAAAATAATTGTTTAGCCCCAACTAGTTTTAGAAGCCCAAAGGTAGTCTTGTTACTTCTAAATTTTCATTTTAATTAAAAGCCCAAACCATTAAAACCCTCCTCTTACCTAGACATTACGAAAGTGGTCTTCTCCCCACTTAAATTTTATTTAATAATTTTTTTTTAAACAAACTTAATTACTTATATAATTAAACTAATCCCCCTTCCACCCCTAGTTCACGTACAAACACAGTATCCTCTCCCCCAAAATTCTTCTTCTCGCAGACACAAACCCACACTCAGGCGCACACATTCCTTTGTTCGGTTGTCGGCTTCTCCTTCTCCAGAAAAATCGTCACCGCCATGGTGGCTCCCTTCACATCTTCCTCTCCATCTTTTGTTCCATCTCTTCCCATCTTCTTGACTCCTCGCCCAAAACGAAGAGCCCAAATAATTGAATGTAATATAATGTTATTGGGCTATTAATACTATGATGAGGCTTTTAGCATCTCATTGGGCTTTTCAATTCATCCACTTGAGATTTTATTACTCTAATTGGATCTTAAATAAATAATTAGAGGATGCTCTATAAGACTATGATTATTGCCAATAGCATGAAATAAAATAAAAGCAAATACACAACTTATTATTTTAATGTTTCAACATTCCACAAAATAATTTAATTAGCAAATCATCAATAAATGATTAGAATTTCAAGCACGTCATAATTAACGTTAAATTAGTTGCGTAATTAACGTATTGAAACTTAACAACAAAATTTTAATTTCCTACGGATATGATACCCTATTTAATATTAAACTCGATAATTCTTTCGAATTAAAAGACGGGGTATTACATACTACCCTCCTTAAAATAAATTTCGTCCCGAAATTTCGTACCTTCAGAAAATAGTTCAGGGTATTTTTCCTTCATCTTTTCTTCTAGTTCCCACGTAGCTTCTTCATATCCGTGGTGTTTCCACAAAACTTTTACTAGTGCTATAGATTTATTTCTCAATTCTTGGACTTTCGAGTCTAGGATAGCTTCAGGTTTCTCCTCATAACTCATATCTTCACTAAGCACTATGTCGTTTTGAAGAATTACGTGTTTAGGGTCAAACACGTACTTTCTAAGTTGAGATACGTGGAAAACATTGTGGACATTTCCAAAACTTGGTGGCAAAGCCAACCTATATGCAACAGGGCCTATCCTCTCTAAAATTTCATAAGGTCCAATAAAACGAGGTCTAAGTTTACCCTTTACACCAAATCTTACGATTCCTTTTGAAGGTGAAACCTTCAGAAAAACTTTATCTCCTTCGGAAAAATGCAGTTCTGTCCGCCGTGTATCAGCGTATGATTTTTGTCGGCTTTGAACTTCTTGAATCCTCTTTCTAATTTTCCTCACGATTTCAATCATTTCATCGACTGTATCAGGCCCTAACGTCTTTCTCTCACCCACTTCATCCCAATAAAGTGGTGATCTACACTTTCTACCATACAATGCTTCATATGGTGCCATATCTATTGTAGCCTGATAACTATTATTATAAGCAAATTCTATCAATGGCAAGATATGTTCCCAGCTTCCACCTTGATCCAACACCACTGTTCTAAGCATGTCTTCCAAAGTTTGAATGGTTCTCTCCGATTGTCCGTCAGTTTGAGGGTGAAAAGCTGTGCTAAAATTCAGTCTTGTTCCTAACTCTTTCTGCAAACTCATCCAAAATCTCGAAGTAAATTTTGCATCCCTATCTGATGTAATTGACACCGGTACTCCATGCAGACGTACAATCTCACGAACATATAATTGCGCCAACTTTTCTGACCCATATGTGATCATGATTGGCAAGAAATGTGCAGATTTTATGAGACGATCTACTATAACCCAGATAGCAGTGTTCCCTCTCTTCGATTTTGGCAAAGCTGTCACAAAATCCATTGCTATGTGTTCCCATTTCCATTCTGGAATTTCTAATGGTTGTAACTTTCCATACGATCTCTGGTGTAAAGCTTTTACTTGTTGGCATGACAGACATCGCTCAACAAATGAAGCTACATCTCTTTTCAATCCGTCCCACCAAAATTTTCGCTTCAGATCCTAATACATCTTTGTGCTCCCTGGATGGGCTGTATAGGGAGTATCATGAGCTTCACTCAAGATTTCATTTCTCAATTTTTCATCATTGGGAACACACAATCTTCCTTCAAACAAAACAGCGTTGTCTGAAGCTTCGTGATAACCTCTTGGATTATCCGATCTAATCTTGAGACGAAGTTTCTCCAAGGTCTCGTCTCCTCTTTGAGAATTCACTATCCTCTCTCTTAGATCTGATACTGCTACAAGTGTATTAACACAACCTATAATTGTCTGGGGTGGATGAATTATCTCTAGATTCATCCTACCAAACTCTTGAATGAGTTTCTCCTCTTGAGTGAGAAGATAACCTAAACTCGGTTGATTTTTACGACTAAGGGCATCAGTTACTACATTAGCCTTTCCCGGATGGTAATTTATACCACAGTCGTAATCCTTTACTAATTCAAGCCACCTTCTTTGTCTCATATTGAGATCCTTTTGCTCGAAAAAGTATTTTAAGCTTTTGTGATCAGTGAAGATCTCACACCTAACTCCATAAAGGTGGTGTCTCCAAATCTTCAAAGCATGTACAACTGCTGCTAATTCCAAGTCATGTGTGGGGTAATTGAGTTCGTGGGGTCTAAGTTGCCGAGATGCATAGGCTATCATCTTTCCTTCTTGCATCAATACACATCCTAGTCCAATCTTTGAGGCATCAGTATACACTACGTACCCCTTATTCGGTTCCGGTACTGCCAAGACTGGTGCCGTGGTAAGCTTCTGCTTAAGTTCCTGAAAACTTGCTTCACATTCCTCAGTCCATATATATTTGATTCCCTTTCTAAGCAATTGCGTCATTGGTCTAGCAATCTTGGAAAATCCTTCAATGAACCTTCTGTAATAACCAGCCAATCCTAAGAAACTCCTTATTTCATTAGGATTTCGTGGTGACTTCCAATCATGCACTGCTTCCACTTTTGCTGGATCCACCTTGATTCCATCTGCCGACACAATGTGTCTTAGGAACATTACTTCCTTGAGCCAAAATTCGCACTTACTGAATTTGGCAAACAATTTCTCTGCACGTAGAGTCTCCAAAACAATCCTCAAGTGCTCTTCATGCTCTTGTTCATCTTTCGAATAGATGAGAATATCATCTATGAATACTAGAACAAATTTTTCTAAGTATGGATGGAACACTCGATTCATGAGATCTATGAATACTGCTGGAGCATTTGTTAATCCGAATGGCATTACTATGAATTCATAATGACCATATCTGGTTCGGAATGCTGTCTTGGGTACATCTTCTTGTCTGATTTTAAGTTGATGATACCCAGACCTCAAATCAATCTTTGAGAAAACTTTTGCTCCCTTGAGTTGATCAAACAAGTCATCTATCTTAGGAAGAGGATATCTATTTTTCAAGGTAAGTTTGTTCAACTCCCGATAATCAATACACATTCGCAATGTGCCATCCTTCTTCTTCACAAAGAGGACTGGTGCTCCCCAAGGTGACACGCTAGGTCTGACAAAACCTATGTCTAACAACTCTTGTAGTTGAATCTTCAGTTCTTGTAATTCCTTGGGTGCCATCCTGTATGGTGCTTTCGACACTGGTGCTGATCCAGGTTTCAAGTCGATGGTAAACTCCACTTGTCTATCTGGCGGTAGTCCTGGTAGTTCATCCGGAAATACATCTTGAAAATCTCGTACAATCGACACGTCTTCGAGCTTTCTTTCGATTCCAGGTTCGCCATTTAGATAAACGAGAAAAGCCTGGTTGTTCTCCATCTTCATCAACTTTTTAGCTTCTAAGGCAGAGATGACGGGAGTCAATCTCCCCATCTTAATTCCATGAAAACACGTTGGTTCCTTTCCCGGAGGTTGGAAAGAAATTTTTCTCTCATTACAGAGAATTGTGGCATAGTTTTCGGCTAGCCAATCCATTCCTAAAATTATATCCGTATCCCACATTGGCATAAGATTTAGGTTGTTCGTTGCGATCTTAAAAGTCCCTAAATCTATTTCTATGTTCGAGCAAGCATGAGTTGTAGTCATAAATCCTCCAGTGGGTGTTCCTGCTTTCATTTCATGCTTAGTTCGTTCAGGTGTTGTTGGGAACCCTAAGATTTTAGTGTTGATGATGGTGTCTCGAAAC
>JAPKLX010003226.1:0-11443 GCA_026898415.1 Leonotis leonurus
GATGACTCAGTCGCTCTGGTTCATCGCTGTTGGCATCGATCTGGTCACTGTCTGTTACAGCAGATCGATTCTTCTTTGGCATAAAGCAATGACTTTCATCCTATTCTAGTTTGAGAATGACTTCTATAGGAATATATCCTTTACATTTTTAGTCATCTCCTAATCTGTTCCATAACAGAAATCACCTTATCTATAGTGATCTGTTTTTACACGAGAACAGTTTTAAGCATAAAGATCAGCTAAGTGTGTTTCGAGAGACCATCATCAACACTAATCTTAGGGTTCCCAACAATTTCCCCCTTGTTGATGATGTCGAAACTACACTTTACAAAAGATGTCCTATCAGCTTATACCGATCGATCTGGTCTGGTTTTCCAGATTGATTAAATTACGTTATTAAGTTTATAACGTTTTAGGATATTTTTATATGTGTTCTGGACAATAAAGTGTTGTCATCAGAAACTCAAAATGGATTTCATATATTGATAAGAAGACAGGAGAGGTTACAGATAGACAGAAAAAATCATAAGAAAAGGCAGATCACAGGGATATAAGAATTAAGACTACTATCTGCTTTTTCTTCTCTCCTCTTGTTGTTTCTTCATCCTTGCTCTGGTCTCATCAGATATAAGCTGCACGCTTTCGTATACCCCTTCTCTTACCCTTATGTAGTCAGGGTCTTCAGCATCCACCTTATACCCTCTGTTTTCTGCCAGCTGATTTATGAAGTTTAGCAGAAAAGTCTTGTCCGGAAGGTCTGTCCCAGGGATGGTAGGACAGGTTCTGAATTCCTTCTCAGGAGCAGATATTGTGATCTGGGCTTTGGCAGCTGCTGCTCTGATCTCTTCCACCAGATCCCTTGCATCATTTCGATCCATATACAGGTCGAAGGCTTCATTAGGTGTCCCCTCACAGTAGAGAGTTTCTTTGAGGAAATAACGGCACATGATGAATCCATACTTTAGCCCTTCAAATCCCTCCTTCAGATGATCTGGGACCCAGTTGGTCTCTCCCTGTTTTGTCAAAGATTTGCGAATGGGAGCAGATGAGAACCAACTGGATCCAGCTCTTTTCTTTTTCTTGGGTGGTTGGGATGAGCTGCTTGGAGTGCAGGTTTTCTGTGCTTAGAAGGAAGGAGAGCTGGCTGGTTTCTTTGCAGTTGATGCACCAGATCCAGACAAGCTCTTCTGTTTCTCTTGTGCTATTTTCTCTTTCTTCTTCTCCTGCGCAGCAGATGACAGCTTTTTCTTCCCAATCCCTTCCCCCTTTTCGACATCATCAATAAATGATTGAATGAATGTCTTGAGGGAGGTGACCTCATTCTTCAGCTCTGCGACCTCCTTGTCAGATTCAAATCTGCTAGACAGCAGCGATGTAATGTTGAGATTGGAGTCATTGATCTGTTTCTGAAGAGAGGCCTGTGTGTTGGCCAGGTCAGATTTGATCTCTTCTTGATCTCCCTTGATGTCAGCAGTTTCATCAAAATAAGACTTGATCAGAGCTGATGTGGGGTATTGCAGATCATGTAACTTCCTTTCGACAAAGGCTTTGCCATCAGATTCAAACTGCCTGAGGAGTGATCTGGTGTATGAATTAGCTTCTTTGACGACGTCTGCTGTGAGACCATCAGTCTGCTCCTTGACTATGGCGTGTACCATGTCTTTTTCTTTGGCTGCAAAGGCACTGATGATTTTGTACATCTCCTTCACTTTGAATTCAGTTGAAAACAGACTTTGATCAATCTGTGCTTTCCTCTCATCAGCAGCAGCCCGATCATCATCTAGTTTCTTGCTGATCTCTTCAATCTTCAGTCGGCAGATTCGCCTCAGATCAGAGTCGACCCGATTGACCTGAGTTTGTAGGTGGTCGTTGAACTCTGTGAGTATGCGTGTGGCTTCATCTTGGACTGTGGTCAGCGTTCCATACATGTACTGATCCACCTTCTTGGAAATAAGATCTCTGATTTGATTATTAGATAGTGATTGATGCTGGTCCATCAATATATCTTCCAAGGTGTATGTCTGCACATGTATGTTCTGTGCAGCTGCTACAGCAGGAGTGATGATGTCATTTGTGAGCTCGCCTCCGATGTTCTGTCCAAGGGGTTCTTCCTTTTCTGGTTCTTCCTCAGTTGGTGCAGGTGGGGTAGTGATCTGCACACCAGTGTCAGTCATGACCTGGTCTGGTGCAGGTTCTGCTATTTCTGCACCCGGTTGGTGAACAACAGATGGAGCAGTCTCAACATCTTCTTCAGCAACTACACTGTCATAAAAATCTAGCTTTCCAGCTTTCGCATATACTTCTCTCAGATTGATCTGTAGCTTCTGAGCTTCGAGCTGAGCTATTGCGAGGATTGATTGTGAGTAGCTTTCTCTGAGTTCAGCAACTGATGAAACTTCGAAAATATTTAACAGTGTGGCTTCTTCTGCCTTGAGCTGGTCAATTGTTCTGATTTTAAGGAGTGCATCTAAAACATAGAACTCCTTGTCTTTGATCAGAAGCAGCAATTTGACCCTTTTTGCTGCATCATAGCTCTCTGGTGTGAGCTGAATGCCTGGGAATATGTTGAGGACAGCCCTGTCTGCTTCTGCCTCAATCATCTTAACCACAGACTGAGCTGTTTTATTCTCCACATCTTCATCTGAAGATTCAATTGCTTCTTCATCTTCTTCATTGATTTGTTCTAGAGGCTCAGCAGAAGATGAGCTGATCGTTTGAGCTGGAGAAAAGTCTTTGGATTGGTCTGGATGTACTGATGACAGAGGTTCCACATCTTCTGGTTCACCAACCAGCACGACAACTTCTTCCGCCTCCACCTCCTGTTGAGGGATAGCAGCTTCTGCAGCAGCAGGTGCTTCAGTCTGAGGTTCGGCGGTCAGTTTGTGAAGCCGTCTGTGTTTTGGTTTAGGCTGAGCTGCTGTAGAAGTATCTGTTTCAACAGAACTGGCTCTTCTGGTTACTCTCTTGGATGGTGTTCTCTCAGCTGGCTTCTCCTTGGTGACCTTAGATTTTGTGGATTGATCTGTTGGACCAGATGGAGGAATCCAAATGGGATTCGAGTTCCCCATCTCCATCAGAGCATTAAAGATTACAGGGTCCTTTGCTCTGGTAATCAGATTTGCTGAAATGCCCATCGACATTTCAATCTGATGTTGGTCCTTTGGAAAATGCTGTTTCGCATTGAACTCAACCGCTGTATCCCATTGGTGGTGAGGAAAGAATGATTCCAGCATATAGCTGATCTTTGTGGAATGTCTCAGGCTGCTTCTCTTGACTTCGATGCCTGGGGAGCTACCTTTCACCAATAAGATCATCTTGGCCTCCTTTGCCAAGAGATCGTATAAGATCCTACTCCAGTTCACTGGTAGATTAAGGACAACTGCTGCCAATATCCTGAACTTCTCAGGAGTCACCTGGTCGTAAGACCCGTTGTGGTTAAGGAAAATTCGCTGTACGAATTCAAACAGAATCCTGAATTCTGGTGCGAGAAGTGAGCGAACAAACATTCTGTTTGTGTAATGGATGGGAACAATCATCACCATCTCCACCGCTTCTTGCAGCTGTTCTGCAGTTATTTCTCCCAGTTCCAAACCCTCATCCTTTACTTTATAAGCTGCGTTGATGAGGTTAATGACATTGTAGGGAGTGTTGCTGACAGTATTCCCTTTGCTCACCCTGATGGTGGCCTCATCTCCACCTCTCTCTCCTTGCCATGAGAGATAAAAGGCTGCAACATCCTTGGGTAGGAAGTGCACAGGGTGTGAAGTAATAATTTTGCAGAAACCTACAAAGAACATAGTAGTATAGATGTGAGCACTATCCTTCCATCAGTAAAGTATAAGTGCCACCAAAACAGTTTATGCAGTTCTATGTTATTGACAGAGATTACAGACACAAAAAATAGAGTAAAAGCATTTTGACATATGAATAAGGTAAAAACGAAATAAGAAACCTTTGCACTGGCGAACAAGATCGAATGCCTTTTCCAGTTTATGAAACCCGAAGGTGTCAAGAACAGCAAAAAGGTCTTGGTGAATGTAAGGTTTCAGAAAACTTGCTTGCTCGAGGAAAACAGAAGATTTTGGTGCCATTTTGCTAAAGGACAGAGTTTTGCGAAGGAAGAGAGAACTTTGGAAGGCAGAGAATTTTCTAAGTGTTCGAGAAAAATTGTAAGTGTAAGTGATACACGAACCGCCTTATCAATCTATATACGCGAAAGAAAAGATAAGTAAGGTAATAAAATATTCAGAAATCCTTCCCTTTTTCAGCTTTCCCGCCTATTCATGTACTAGGTTTTCAACCCATAGTCGCCTCTCTTTACCGTGTGATGCACGCGCCATGATCGAACGGTTATGAAATGGTGCGTAATTTTGATGCAATCTTTTATCTCTCTTTTTCTTGATTTGGTAGATATTTTCTCGATCACGTCTCCCAAATACTGCATGTAATCATCAAAAATAGAAGATTTTTGAAATCTAATGTCAGAATATATATATTAAGTAGCCGTATATAGTTGACCTTTCCCCCTTAACCAAGTAATATAATAATTAATGGAAATATTAATTCCATATCCACGTGGCTTTAGGTAATCTGGTTGGGGTCAATCTGGTTACTTTCTTTTAATAACTCCCGGTTGGAATTTGCTCAATCTGTATTGATATATACTTAGTGATATGGTTTCAATTCCCTGTAGGATTTTATCAATCTGGATCATGATGATCTTGTATCAAGTCCCTGTAGAGTTTTATCAATCTGGATCATGATGATCTGGTTTTGATTCCATGCTGAGATGTAGAGATTGATCTGGTTTATGTCAATCTGTTCCTATCTTCAAGATTTAAAAGTCCTAGTTTTCCACAAAGCATTTTAAATCTTTCTTCTGGTAATGCCTTAGTGAGAATATCTGCTCTCTGAACTTCAGTGTGTATCTTCTCAATCTGTACATGTTTTCTTTCAACATGGTCTCTTATGAAGTGATGTCTCACATCAACATGTTTGCATCTGGTGTGCAGCACTGGATTCTGTGTAATTGCTATAGCACTTGAGCTGTCATAGAAGATTGGTATGTTCTTGACATCAATCTCATAGTCTTTAAGCTGTTGTCTTAACCATAATATTTGAGCACAACAACTTCCAGCTGCCATATATTCTGCTTCTGTAGTTGAAGTGGCAACCGATGTTTGTTTCTTTGAAAACCAAGAAATCAGTTTATTTCCCAGAAACTGGCATGTACCAGATGTTGACTTTCTGTCCAGTTTGCATCCAGCATAATCTGAGTCAGTATATCCAGTTAGCTCAAAATTGTCTTCACATGGATACCATAATCCTATATGGGCTGTTCCCTTAAGGTATCTTAGTATCTTCTTAGCTGCTTCCATGTGAGACTCTTTGGGATTTGCTTGATATCTAGCACATACTCCAACTGCAAAGGTGATGTCAGGTCGACTGGCAGTTAGATAGAGTAGTGATCC
Organism: Leonotis leonurus; assembly: GCA_026898415.1. Taxonomy (NCBI): domain Eukaryota; kingdom Viridiplantae; phylum Streptophyta; class Magnoliopsida; order Lamiales; family Lamiaceae; genus Leonotis; species Leonotis leonurus. The sequence continues at coordinate 5,472 of JAPKLX010003226.1, forward strand.
TATGATCCCTCTATATTGTGTAATGTTCGCTGGTTTTCCTTCGGGATCTGGACCAATTTTCCCATTGGTCTGCATTGGGATTTTCACTGAATTAATGTCTTTTAATCCAAACTTGGCTAGCAGATCGTTGATGTATTTTGTCTGATTAATAAAGATACCATCTGGTAGCTGCTTGACCTGCAAACCTAAAAAGAAACTCATTTCTCCCATCATGGACATTTGATACTTATTTTTCATAAGTTCAGCAAATTTGTCACACAGATAGGTAGATTGAGATCCAAAGATAATATCATCTACATAGATCTGAACTAAGAGAATGTTTTCTTTGACTTTGATGATGAACAAAGTCTTGTCAACAGATCCTCTTCTAAATCCAGATTCTAGTAGGAAAGATGATAAGGTCTCATACCAAGCTCTGGGGGCTTGTTTTAGACCATAGACTGCCTTAGCCAGTCTGTATACTTTCTGATCTGGATCTGCTTCTTCAAATCCAGGTGGCTGTTCCACATATACTTCTTCTTCAAGAATACCATTGAGGAAGGCACTTTTGACATCCATCTGGTATACCTTGAACCGTTTGTGAGCAGCATATGCTAGAAATAGCCTTATGGCTTCTAATCTGGCTACTAGAGCGAATGTTTCATCAAAATCAATGCCTTCTTGTTGATTATAGCCTTTAGCTACTAATCTGGCTTTGTTTCTGACTACTTCACCATTCTCATCCCGTTTGTTTTTGAACACCCATTTTACACCTATTACTCCTTGGTGTTTGGGTCTGTCCACGAGATACCAGACTTCATTTCTTTTGAACTCATTGAGTTCTTCTTGCATTGCTGTTATCCAATCTGCATCTTGAAGTGCTTCATAAGCATCAGATGGCTCCATGCGAGAGAGGTAACAGCTCAACAATGCACTTTCTCCATGCATTCTTCTGGTCTTCACACGATCTGATGGGTTCCCAACGATCTGTTCTGGTGATTGATCTTGTATCCATCTTATTCTCCTGGTCATTTCTTCATCAGATAACTCAGGATCAGGTTGATCTGTTGGTTCCTCAAATTCAGGGTGTGCTGTTGATGTAGCATGAAATGGATTCTCATCTGGACTTTCTTCTGGATGTTGATCATCATTTGTAGTAATTGTATCATTGTCTTCTGTTGATGATCTGTTCTCATCCAGATTGGGTAGTGATGTTCCCCCTTGCTGTATGATCTCCTCAGCAACAGGTTGAGTGATAACTTCTTCATCTTCACTCTTTGAATTCCAGATAAGAATATCTTCCAGTAATAAATCATTCATCCTTCTGGTTGTCACCTGATTGTCTGTCTGCTTTTCATCTGGTGATCTGTACTCAACAATAGACTCATCAAAAACAACATGAGGTGTTACTTCCACAATATGAGAATTCTTATTGTAAACTCGATAAGCTTTACTGACATCAGAATATCCCAAAAATATTCCAGGGTCAGTTTTGCTATCAAAAGTTTTCAACTGAGTTTTCCCATTATTGTGTATGTAACATAAACAGCCAAAAGTTTTAAAATAGGAAATCTTAGGCTTTCTGTTGTTCCATATTTCATATGGAGTCTTTCCATGTCTGAGTGTGATGGATGATCTGTTTTGAGTATAACAGGCAGTGTAGATAGCTTCTGCCCAAAATTTCTTCGGTAGATTGGTCGAGTTAAGCATTGTGCGTGCTGCTTCTTTGAGTGATCTGTTTCTCCTTTCAACAACTCCATTTTGTTGAGGAGTTCGAGCAGCAGATGTTTGATGAGTGATTCCCATTTTGTTGCAATATGCTTCAATTTTCTGGTTGAGAAATTATGTTCCTCGATCTGTTCTGATAGAGGTTATACTCATCTCTTTCTGTTTAGTGATCTTGAGTAAAAAATCGGGGAGCTTATCTAGAGTCTCTTTCTTTTTCAGCAGAAAGATGACCCAAGTGTATCTTGAGTAATCATCTATGATTACCAATGTGTACTTTCTCCCATTGATACTTAGTGGTTTGATTGGTCCAAACAGGTCAAGATGTAACAGCTCTAATATCTTTGATGTAGAGTGAGCTGTTTTGCTTGTAAAAGATGATCTGGTTTGCTTTCCAGCTTGACAAGCATCACATATGTGATTTTTATCATACACCTGATCTGGTAGTCCTTCTACTAACTTTTCCTTGGCAATCCTGTTGATTGATTTGAAATTAAGATGACTTAATCTCTTATGCCATAACCAGCTTGTTTCTGATACAGTCTTAGTGACTAAGCAGGTCTCGATCTGGTTTGTCCACTGGACAATATATAACCTATCCTGCAGTTTACCGGTAAGCAGTATTTCATCTCCTTCCTTGTTCTTCACCAGACAGTTGTTAGTATCAAAAACAATCTGATTACCATTAGCACAAAACTGACTTACAGAAAACAGATTGTGACTAAGACCCTCCACATATGACACATTTGTGATAGTAGTCTTGCCTACTCTGATGTTTCCATACCCTCTGGTATACCCTTTTGAATTACATCTAAAAGTGACCTGTGGGCCTGGTTTCTCTATGTAATCTGATAACAGATTCTTATCACACGTCATGTGTTTTGAGCAACCGCTATCTATAATCCAGATAGTTCCTCTTGCTATCTTACTCCTTCTTGCAGTTCTTTGACCCTGCAATTAATTATACTTAGCTACCCTTTCAACGTTTGGGTGCTTGATTATTAGCAAACAGTCCTTTTCGAATCCAGAATATTCTAGGGTTAGGAACAGCAATAAAGCAGGTAATGATGTTTCCCTCATTATCTACTTTAGATACAGAGTGAATTTCAGATGGATGAAATCTCTCTATTTTATCCTTCTGTAATCCTTTCTTAGTATGTGCTGTCCTGTTGACAGTTTTTGTCCTGTTGACATTTGTTCTTTGAAGGTGTTCTGTTTCTGTATAATGAGCTGGTTGTCCCCTGGTTTGATGATATTTCCTGTTCTTTGCATCTTTTATTATCATCTTTTGAGGATAACCTTTCTGGTTGTTCAAGTCCTTCACTTGATCTGGTATTTGCTTCCTTTCTGATACAAAGTTTATAATTCCAGAAGACTTTTCAGAGTGACCTGGATATCCTAATCCAGAAGTTCCCTTTTGTTGCAGATTGATTAGCAACTTAGCACGCTCATCGCTCTTGTACATTTCTCTTCCTTTCTTGATCTTTTCTTCAGCAACATTATTTCTTGTAACCAGATCCTTAACTTTTGAGTTAAATGTGTGGATCTCACTGTCTTTACTCTTGATCTGTTCTTCCAGATCGTTTATTTTAGTAACAAATTGTGTATTTGCTGTGCTTAAGATTTGCTCAACTTTCTTCAATCTGTCATTCTCTTCAACAACTTCTTTAAACAGCTTCTTGATACTTGAGTAGCTTTTGAACATCTCATCTATTTCATTCCATGAGTATTCTGCTTGATCTTCACTTTCCTGTTCAAGATTGTTATTATTATCTGCGGAATTTGAGTAACAGGAATTTACCTCAACTTCATCTAGCCCGTTGTCCAATCCTACATAGCATTCATTCCAGCTTTCTTCATCGTCAGCAATGAAGGCTTCATCATTTTCTGATGAGCTGTCAGAGAAGTGACTCGAGCTGCTTGAGTTCTGTTCAGCTATCATGGCTTTGCGCTCATATTTAAGCTTTCGATCTCTTTTGGCTCTTAGCTCATCTCTTTGACTTCTGGACAGATCAGGACAATCTGTTTTGAAGTGACCTGTTCTGCCACATTCAAAGCAGGTATAGTCTGTAGAGCTTGAAGTTTTTGTTGTTTTAGAAAACTGCTTCTTGGACTCCTCCTTGTCATCAGATTGATCATTGTCATACTTCTTGTTGAAGTTTCTCTTGTTATCTTTGTAGAAGCGTCTGAATTTCTTCGATCTGGTCTCCATCTTGTCCATTCGTTTGGCAATCATTGCAAACTCTTTTAAGAGTTTGTCATATCCTTTTTCTTCATCTGGATTAGCAGTCTCAGAAGGATCATCTGGTTTGCTCTTCGCTTTGAAGGCTACATCTTTGTCCTTCTTTGAGCTGTTTTCTGCCTTTTTGGACAGATGATCTGGTCCTCGTATTCTTTGAATGTCACATTCATGACCTTCGAGATGATCAAATAAGGCTTCAGTGGACAGATCATTGAAGTCTGCTCTTAGAGGTTGCATTGCTGCATAGATCTCCCAGCTTGGTGGAAGTGCTCTAAGTACTTTCATGTTCTTCTCCCTTTGAGTATATTTGTTCTTTTTGAACGCAGATATCTCAAGGAGTATTCCAGTGAATCTCATCTTCATCTGTTCTATTGTCTCGCCTGGTTTCATTTTGAATTCATCGTATTTGTTGCAGGCTAGAGACAGTTTGTTCTCGATCATAACTTCAAATCCTAGGGCTAGGTCTCTTAAGGCTTCCCACATCTCTTTGGCAGTATCCAGATCTTGGATTTTGGCCAGATGTATGCCTTTGACCGTACTGGAGATGATTCCTTTAGCAAAATCATCAAGATTAGCTTCTCTCCTTTCTTCAGAGGTATATTTTCTGGGATCCTTTAGTACGGTTTCTTTAACCGCTCCTGTCTCAGTGATACGAGTGGTTTCTTCTGTAATTGCCAATGGTCCTTCTTCTATTACTTTCCACATTAAGCAATGATGGGCTTTGAGGCACATTTTGATCCTGAAACTCCATTCTCTATATCCTTGAATTGAGAATTCTTCGCAGGCCCTGATAACAGAAGACTCCATAACAGACAGTATGCAAGTGAATGAAAAAGGTTTTTTTTTTAGATCTATTCAAGTAGACCACGCAGGTTTTAACCTTGTGAAACAAAACAATGGTCAGTTTGAACCACTGCTCTGATACCACTTGTTGGTCCCGAAAGAGCAAGGTTTGGTGTATGGGGGGGGGAATACACCAAATACAAACTTTTCAGTTTTACTTGACAATTTATAAGAGAGCTCAAGCTATTCTATACACGAAATTGCTTGGGGATGACTGACCAGATCGATATACAGGTCAGTAGTTGGTTCAGTCCAAACAGATTACTCTCTTAGTGTAAACACTTAACAGATAATAAGAGTGATCTTATTACCTCCTGAGTGTAGAGTGAGTGCGGAATAATGGTGGATTAATGATTGCTCTTGTTTTGAAAACCTTTAAGTATTAACCAGATTGTTTAGGAGATTGATTGAGATGCAGATGAATGAGAGTGCAGAGAGTTAGAATAATAAACAACAGATAATATAAAGAATGCAGAAATGTAAAGCACACAGTTGTTTAACGTGGTTCGGGAAATCCCTACGTCCACGATCTGACAAAACTAGACCAGATTATCCACTACTAGGATACTCTGCTTCTTAATACTCGTGGAGAACGAGTCACAAGTACCAATCACAACTAGAGTGATACTTATGCACGAATGAAGGGTCGTGTCCCTTTACAACAGATTACCTCTACGTTACCACTAGAAAACTACTAGCTAGCAGGGTGATCTCCTTTCTCTCGATAAGATAGACTTGAATCGAGGTGGTTGGTGTGATGTAGAATCACAGATTGTTGAAGCTCTAAAGTCTGGAATGCAGAGTGCTTGAAAGATAATTGCAGTATAGCTCGTGCGTGGGTTCTCTCGTATTTCCAAATTGTTGTCTTCAACTATATAGGCCTTGAATTTTAAATTCTAGCCGTTGTTGATTGGCGTGGGATAGATGGTATATTGCCAATCAATGGTTTCCATCATATCTGTTCTTGCCATATAGGAAAGGTTGACTCAATCTCTGATTTATGGAAATCAGATTGTTAACGGTCTCTTTCCTTATTTGTTTAAATCGTAGATCATCTTTCCAAACCCTGTTGGATGGACCTTGATCTTGACGTGGCAAGTGCATATGATGTGTAGGATGATGTCAGCTAATGGTTTGATGACTCAGTCGCTCTGGTTCATCGCTGTTGGCATCGATCTGGTCA
>JAPKLX010002681.1:0-12295 GCA_026898415.1 Leonotis leonurus
TCTGAAACAAACGAGTAAGATTTAAAGCCACCACATTCCGCACACTTAAGTTATTAGTCCATCAGTCGAACACTAAGTGTAGACTGAAGGATTCCTAACTGAAAGTTCATCTCTCTCAATGAAGTTCCCTCCCTTCAGTTCAGGAGCACAAAAGTTTAAATTTGCAAAAACTGACTGGTGTATCCCCCCCCCATACACTCAGTTAAACTCGTTTCGGGACCAACAAGTGGTATCAGAGCAGTGTGTTTAATTACCACTGTTTCTAAGACCCAAGGTTTTTAAACTGATCTTTTCAGAAAACTCACTTGCATCTATCTAATCTCTCCAATGGAGAAATCTCTTATGTTACCCATGTTCTCAGTTGAGGACTACGATTACTGGAAGTACAAGATGACTTCCTACCTGAAAGCACACCATGTAATGATGTGGCAAGTTATAACAACAGGGCCAATCAAAATCATGAAGACGTTTCCTCAGGAAACAGCTGGCGTTAGAGAACCAGGCACTGAAGTGAAGCCACTCAGTGAATACTCAGCCGATGAAAAGAAGATCGGTGGCCTTGATGACTATGCCAAGCATATCATCTCAGGAACTCTTGAGAGGCCAATGCTCGTACACATCCAACACTGCATAACAGCAAAAGAGATGTGGGAAACCCTCGAGCAGATGTGTGTCGGTTCAGAAGAAATCAAGGAAAACAAGCTAACCCTTGAATGCCAAAAATATGATGCTTTCCTGCAGGTACAAGGAGAAACCATCAGTGAAGTAGAACTCAGGTTCATGCAGATTCTAACAGCTGTTAGAGCACTGAAACCTGAGAAATATACTCAGCGAGAGATCAACCTGAAGATAGTTTGGTGTCTTCGACGTGAGGAGTGGCTGCCCTATCAAATCCAAATTAGTGGGCGCACTGATTTCAACACCCTCACCACAGCTGCCATCTTCAGTATACTGAAGAGCCATGAGACAAGGCAGAAGATATTGGATATCTCAAATCCAATGAGAGAAGCAATCCCACTCTCTACCCAATCTCAAGATATTGTCGCCTTCAAGGCAGACAAAAGTCCAGTCAAAGAATCTAAGCCAGAGGCTCTAGACCTCGAAGGTATGTCTAAGGCTGAACTGATGGAACAATACGTTTTAATGGCAAAACGTTTTGAACGTGCAGATTTAAAGAACAACAGATTCAGAAAGTTCCATAGAGACAATCGCTTCAGAAGAAGTACACCATCCACTGAAACTTCCACCTCAACATCAAATCAAGATGCGACTGCCAATCAGTCCAAGCCTGAACGACAACAATATAGCAAAGGTGTTTGCTATGAGTGTGGAGCTTCAGACCATTTCAAGCCTGACTGCCCTGACCTAAGCAAGAAGGAAAGGGATGAGTTAAGGCTCAGAAGAGATCAACGAGCGGCTGAAAGGAAAGCCATGCTTGTTGATGATGATCCAGATCAGATCAATACACCATCCAAGTCAAATTATGAGAAGCACTTCTCAGATTCATCAGATGATGAAGATCTTGGCTTGATGGCTACTGAAGATGAGGACTCAAACGAAGTTTTCTGCTTGATGGGCAATGGAGATTTCATCCCCCAGGTAATTTACGCTCATGTAATGCCTGAAGGATACATTGATCCCAAAACCAGAAACTCTACATCATATGCACTCATACCACCTGCATCACCCATTGCACCCACACAAGAAATTCAGACTCTGTCTGAAAGCACAACTGAAACATCCAAAACTGAAATTTGTTCAGTAGAGGATGAAGAAAACATGGATGATGAGATAAGTGTCTCAGTAGAGGAATATGAATCCTTATCTAAGGATTTTCGCAACCTACAAGCAATCTTTCTGATGATAAAGAAAGATAATGAAGATCTAACATCCAAACTGGATGTTGTACAAAAAGCAGGCTTATCAAAAAGCCTATCTGATAATGAAACTCTTGAGTTACTTCAACTCAAAAAGGACCTTGATACAAAGAATGATGAAGTATTGTTCAAGGACTGCCAGATACGTGAACTCACTGAGAGAAATACCTTGCTCACTGAACGAATTGAATATTATAAGACTAAGGTCGAAACATGGACCAAGTCTGGTTATACAAATCACATGTTGAGTGAGTCTCAACCACCAAAAGGCAAAGGACTTGGGTTCAAACAGGATAAAGACAAAGTACCTTTTCTGAAGGTACCTAAGCCTACATTTCCAATCATATCTTTCGTGAAAGCCACTGACAAGGCTTCCACTGAAGGTATGGTTACCACTGAGACTGAAAGAACAGCCAAAGTTGCTTCAAAGTCCCAAGGGAAGAAGTTACTGATTGAAAACCAGCCTAAACTGAAGGCTAAAGTCGCAACTGAAAAACCAATGTTTACTGAAACACATGCTACTGAAAGACCAAAGCATGTCTTAAGGAAGCAAACTATCGATACTGAAAAGAAGGCTTTCAGGAAGCCTAAGGCAACTGACAAGCCTAAGGTTTCTGAAAAGCCAAAGACCAAAAGAAGCCAAAATTATAAACAACACGCTACTGAGAGGTATGAAACGAGAAAACATGAACCAAGGAGATATCAGTCTCCTGAAACACGCTACTATAAAACCAAGTGTTCTCACTGCACTTGCTCGTCACACGGTTCCAACCCCAGAAGCTATGAATCACAAAGACATAGAACTCAACGCTGGGAAGCATATGAACGATGGAATTCATCACCTAGTTCATATTATTCTGATTTCTCCAGAAGGTCAAATGACTTTCATGCTCCCCCAGTTCATCACAATAGAACAAAACGTTCAGTGCATACTGAAAGACGATGGACTAAACCACAACATAAACATGCTAACTTTAAGGCAAGATCCAAGCCTGAAGTAAGCATGAAGTATGTTCCAAAGAAGAAATCTGAGAAATCTGAGTCTCAGAAGAAAACCAAAACTGCATCTACACGCATCATTAGGCAACATTGGGTGCCTAAACATATCATGCATACTGAAGCAGGATCTAGTGTCAAGCTGGATCCTAAGACTCAGTAACTGCAGGATCTAGGACCAAGGAGAGGTGCACACAAGGAGCAGTCCAGCTGGATCATAGACAGTGGATGCTCAAGGCACATGACATTTCAAAAAGAAGCCCTCTCCAACTACACTGAGAAAGATGGTCCTCAGGTAACCTTTGGTGATAACTCTAAGGGTTTCACTAAAGGGTATGGTACTCTCATTATAGGGAATGTCTCCATTACTGATGTTTCCTATGTTTCTGGCCTGAAGCACAACTTACTTTCAGTAAGTCAGTTGTGTGATAAAGGATTTAATGTTGTTTTTAGTTCTGATGAGTGCAGAATAAACAAGCTCACTGATGAGACCACAGTTATGAAAGGCTTCAGGGTGGGAAATATTTACGCTGCTGACTGGAAAGCCACCTCCCCTAAAACATGCCTGGTCTCAAAGAGCACTTCAGAACAAAGTTGGTTATGGCACAATAGGCTAAGTCACCTGAACTTCAAAGTCATCAATAGACTTGCAAGACACAGCCTAGTTCGAGGAATGCCTAACCTAGTCTTCGACAAAGACCATGTTTGTGGATCATGCCAAACTGGAAAGCAGATCAAAGCCTCATTCAAGACAAAAGAAACTCCATCCACTGAGAAGATTCTTCAACTCTTACACATGGACCTATTTGGCCCTGTGACTCCACTCAGTGTAAATGGTAGGAAATACTGTTTAGTAATTACTGATGATTTCTCACGTTTCACCTGGACAGTGTTTCTAAGGAAGAAGAATGAGACAATGGAGCGCATACCTGAACTGCTAACCAAATTGAAGAACCAGAAGTCAACTAATGTAATCACCATACGCACTGATCGAGGAACTGAGTTTCTAAATGCAAAAATATCAGATTTTTGTGCAAAGATGGGGATTGAACATCAGACTTCAGCAGCAAGAACTCCACAACAAAATGGCGTAGCAGAAAGAAGAAATAGATCACTGAAGGAAGCTGCAAGAACGATGCTACACAGTTCAGGAATTCCAAAGAAATTCTGGGCTGAAGCCATCAACACAGCCTGCCACACTCAGAATAGATCTCTCCTAACCACACGCCAAGGCAAAACTCCATATGAGTTATGGAATGACAGGAAGCCCACTCTCAAATACTTTCGTGCATTTGGTTGTAAGTGTTATATTCACAACAATGGCAAAACTCAGTTAAAAACTTTTGATGGCAAAGCTGATCTAGGATTTTTCCTTGGATACTCAGAGGAGAGTGCTGCCTATAGAGTTTTTAATAAGCATAGCCTTGTAGTGGAAATGACACCTCATGTTATTTTTGATGAATCTATTTTTGAGTACAGGTTAAATCAAGTTGAAGTCGTTACTGAAAGACTTCAGAATCTGAACCTAAACCCTTCAGTTCAACATACAAAAGAGGTTCTTATCTGGAGCTTAGAAGAAGATGATGAAGAGAATACCTCTACTGAAGATACAAACGTCAGATTGGATCAAGAGGAGCCTACTAAAGTCAACACTTCAGGAACTGAAGAAAGGACTTCAGCGCCTGAACCAATTCCTGAAATGGTTCCTGAAACAGCTCCTGAACCTGAAACTGACAACTCTTCTCCTACACAAACTGATAATCTCGTCACTGAGATTCCACTTAGAGAAGAAGACATCCAATCTGAAGACCTCATTGAAGTTCAGACTCTACCTGAAGTTCAAACGCATACTGAAAATCTCGCCACTGAGACTACATCACCTATTTCAGGGAGTAACAGTCCTAACTTAGTCAATATTCCTATAACTGTTGCTACTAACGATATAATGGCCAGTTCAGATAAAGCTATTTTGCAGGAAATCCAACGAACTGAATACGTAAGAGCCAACAATCAAGGGGGAACAAACATAGTCCCTCAGACTGAAGAAGAATTCAATCCATTTCAAAGGAGCCCTTCAGTAACAACACCACCTCCTAGTCAGAGAATGGACTTAATGATAATTACTGAAGAGGACATGAAGAGAAGAAGAAGATGGATTGAAGATCACCCCACAGAATCAGTGATTGGAAGTCTACAACTAGGAGTTCAGACCAGAAATCAGATTCAGGCAGAAATGGTCCAGCCATTAGCCACAGTTGAAGCTCCTACTGACTCCACCACTGAAGAACAACTTGTGATAAAAGCTGATGTTGCACTGTTTTCTGATGAAAATTTCCTACACAGTTGCTATCTCTCTAACATTGAACCCAAGGACGCTCAGGAAGCCCTTCAGGATACAAACTGGGTCTCCGGGATGCAAGAGGAACTGAATGAATTCACTAGGAACCAAGTTTGGGAACTTGTGGATCGTCCTAGGCATCAAGGCGTTATTGGTGTGAAATGGGTCTTCAAGAACAAGAAGGACGAGCTAGGAGAAGTTGTTCGCAACAAGGCTAGACTGGTTGCCAAGGGTTACTGCCAAGAAGAGGGCATTGACTTTGATGAGACCTTTGCACCAGTAGCCAGACTGGAAGCCATCAGACTATTCCTCGCCTATGCAGCTCACATGAAGTTCAAGGTCTACCAAATGGACGTGAAGAGTGCATTCCTGAACGGCGTACTGAAGGAAGAAGTCTACGTGGAGCAACCACCAGGCTTTGAAACTGACTACACCAAAGTGTATAAGCTACACAAGGCTCTTTATGGGCTGAAACAAGCTCCTAGAGCTTGGTATGACACTTTGTCTGTTTTTCTTATTGAATCAGGTTTCAAGCGTGGATCAGTGGATAGAACGCTATTCACTATCAAGTATAATGGAGACATTTTAATCGTTCAGATTTATGTCGATGACATTATATTTGGTTCGAAGTCTCAGAAGCTTTGTGACAAATTTGCCAAGTTGATGAAGACTCAGTATCAAATGTCAATGATGGGAGAAATGGGATTCTTCTTAGGATTCCAAGTTAAGCAGTCCCCTGAAGGCATCTTCATCAATCAGGCCAAGTACACAAAGGAACTGATCAACAAGTTTGGAATGCAGAACAGCAAATCAGTGAAGATTCCAATGAACACCAACGGCAGAATTGAACCAGATACTGAAGGAAAACCAGTCAACCAAACTGAGTATAGAGGAATCATTGGATCCCTACTATATCTCACTGCCAGCAGGCCAGACATCACATTTGCAGTTGGAGTGTGTGCACGCTATCAAGCCAATCCAAAGGAGTCACACCTTGAAGCTGCAAAGAAAATTCTGCGCTACCTGAAGGGCACACCTAATCTTGGTTTATGGTATCCTTCAGATGATAATCTTGAACTAACTGGTTATTCTGATTCTGATTTTGCAGGTTGCAAGTTAGATAGGAAATCTACTTCAGGAACATGTCAGTTCTTGGGAAACAAACTGATCAGTTGGTTCTCCAAGAAGCAGACTTCAGTTGCTACATCAACTACTGAAGCTGAATACATGGCTGCTGGAAGTTGCTGCTCACAGATACTCTGGCTCAAGCAACAGCTTAGGGACTATGAAGTGCCTACCACTCAGGTTGCAATCTACTGCGACAGTTCAAGTGCTATTGCAATAACTCAGAACCCAGTTCTACATACAAGGTGCAAGCACGTGGACATCAGGCACCACTTCATACGAGATCATGTTGAGAAGAAAGATGTCACCATTGAGAAGATCCATACTGACATTCAAAGAGCAGACATCCTCACCAAGCCACTGGAAGAAGCTAGATTCAAAATGCTAAGTGGAAGACTTGGCTTACTGAATCCTGACCTTACCTGAATGTGTTTACTGAAGGTACAATTCTACATCTATCTAACTGATGTCTTAATGACTCACTGACTCAGTATTCTCAGTAACCTGAAGTCATGATCATGATAAGACTCAAAACAACGTGATGATTACATTCTGATTAACTCTACATAGTTATTTCAGATCTCAAATCATCACACATTGCCAAATTCTGTTAAAACTAACCATGCAGATCACTGAAGTAACCTACTGAAGAAACTTCAAAATCTGAAGTTTTACAAAGGCCAAGATCAAGATGTTACTTCCACTGAAAGAATTCAGATCAAGCTTCAAGATATATTCAACATCTGAAGAAATGAAGTCCACTGGAGCATCATAAAGTCAACACTGAAATATTCTAATGGCAAAGAACTAAAGTGTCGACTGAAGCACTTTAGAAACTGAAATCACATCTGAAATCACAAGGCTCAAGTTTACTCATGTCTACTGAAGTGTCTACTGAAAGCAGTACACGTGCCAAAGAATGTGAAGCTCAAACTGAAGCACTTCGGATTCTGAACTCACCACTGAAAGGGAGTCACTCAGTTGGATGTATCATCAACTGAAGTTTAACACTTGCATTTATTTCTTGCATTTATTGCTCTAAGTGTTTCTCTCTTTAATTCTGTAATTCTGAACTGATGTCATTTTCGTAATTATCCTTTAGCGTACCTCGATTTTCGCAAACTTAATTGATACGCTATCAAATGTATTAAATGCGTATCATATTTGAACAGTATAAAGCGTCTGTACTTGAGTGCTAAACATAGAAAATTTGACTTTAGGCTAGTCAAACGTCGCGCGTGTTATTCACGCATCCTCTTTTCCCGCTCAAACTGTTCCTAGGCTACGTGGTTTTTCCCTGAACGTTGATTTCAGTAAATTTAAATCAAATCCAAACCGTTGATCTTTAAATATATATGCTATCTCTTTCGACGGTTACCACTTTTGCCTCTATCTGCCATCTAAGCTTCTCGCTCATATTTCAAACTCTCTGTTTTCATCGTGCTTACTGACTCTGTGTGCTCCGTACTTGTTGATAATTTATCTGTGCTTATTTCATTCCAGAATGCATGTCTCTATATTGTTTTCAATGTTTTGGATACATATTGAATACATACTGAATACAAACTGAATATACTAACCATATCTGGTTTTATTCTCAGTTATTATCAACATGGGTAAGAAACCACTCCCTCCAGCACTAACTATGGATCAATTGGTTCAACGCATTTTCTCTGAACCAACAGCTATCTACACCCAGACTGACGTGGACCAGGCCAAAACAATTTTTGAAGTGATTAAGTCAGTTGGTCTGGAAGCTCTCACAACTCTTCGCCCCATTAACATCTATTCTGAGCAAGTGGTGCTCTTTTACGTTTCCCTTGGCTATGATGGAGATCAACTGGTCACATCACTACCAGTTCGTGTAAGGAACAAGGACACAAGAGTTATTGCCACCAAGCCAGTCCCTCTGAACGTCACTGAGATGCTTCAATCAGTTTTCGGACTGAAGAACAAAGGGAAGAGAAACCCTAATCAATTTTTGAAGTACAAGGCTGAGATCCAGGAATTTTTCAATGAGATTCAGGCTGATGGTCAGTCCAGAACCTTCAGTACAGCCAACAACAACAAGGGACTTATTCGCCCTGAACTTCGTTTGCTACCGGACGTTGTTCAGTTGTGCATTTTGGGAAAGAAGTCTTCCCACGAACAGCTCAGCTGGCAGAAACTGAGCTTAATGCGCAGCATTTACGCTACTGACGGATCCAACTGGGTCGCAGTCATGGAAGAGCTTCTTATGGCTGAAGCTCATAAACTGAAGGAAGTCAGTGACGGCATTACAATGGTCGGCACTGAGACACTGAACCTTGCCACCAAGGTTTCAGTAATGCTCGAGGCGCGTTTCAAGAACGCCGAAAAACTCTTTGAAGGGTGCACACCTTTTGGACAAAGGTTGCTTTTTAGCTCGAATCTGGAAGTTTTGACTTCCATGCACGGGAAAGTCAAGGCTCATCAGTTGGAGGCCGACATCCCTTCTCCTGAAGTTGATCCTCTTCGTGAAATCGAAGACTATGATGAAGATGCACCTCCTTCTCCTCCCAAGCCCAGTCCACCGAAGACAAAGAGGAAGCGCAATCCTCCCAAGCACCAGAAGAAACTGAAGAAGCCCCTTTTGGCTTTGATTGATGAGGATTCTCCACCTCCTGGCACCAAATATCATCAAATCCCTCCCAAGGAGCCCATTCTTGACCTTGGCGGCAGCATCGATATCCCATCGGATACTGAGGAGACATCTCAGGTTTTGATTGCCAAGCGTCCTCGTCGCTCTCTCATACTGGCTGCTGATCTTCAGCGCCCTCTCTCACCTGACGATGCTCTCTCCCTCTCCCAAATTCTGAAACCTTCAGGTGCACCTCCCTCAACCCAAACTGAGCCTATTACTATCTCGTCTCAACCTCCTTCTCCCACTCAACCCTCAACTGAAGCAGTTACTAAAAACTTACCCCCATCACCTCCCACTGACCAACTAGCCTTAACTACAACTGAACCTACTCAACCTCCACCTTCTCATATTCCCACTCCCTCATTCACTACTATCCCTCACTCTTCTCCCCCAACTGAACCTCAAACCCACATCCCTTCACCCCACAAATCACCCTCCCCATCCGCTTATCTTTCTTCACCAGAACAATTTCCATCTTACGAATTTGTTTCTGACCCTATCCATACCGCATCTCCACCTATCCAATCTAACCCTTCTTCACCCCCATCTCAATCTCAACCTTCCTCACCGCCTCCTACACAGCCTGAACCACCCACTCAACCACCCTCTGCAACTGAACCTCCAACTGAACCCCCTACTGAAACTGTACCCCCACGCCATGAATCTCACGACCATGCATCCACCTCTGAACCCACTGAGCCCACTGCAACTCCTGCTCATCAATATCTCAATAATATTGAGTTGCAGTCCATCAAACACCTCACCACCACTTTTCCTGAAATATATAACCATGCCCACCTAGCCCAAGCTTGCCAGCGTCTCTGGACCTGGAGAACCATTCGTTTCCTGGACTCACAGGCACTGGAATTCAAGATAAATCTGGATGGCATGAGTGCCTTTTTGCAAGAAGAGACTGACCTTCAGGCCAGCTTTCAGTTCACTGACGCCAATGATGCATTTCTCAATGCTGAGGCACTTATAGAGGCCCAACTGGCACATGCTGAATCTTCAGCCGGTCGTGCTTATACACGAAGGCCTTCTTCTGCTGGTCCTTCCTCTTCTGCTCCTTCACAGTCTATGGCCATCGTGCCTTCTTTTGCTGCACCTTCTATTCCTGAGGCCCCTGCCTCAGATGATCTTTTTGTCTCTGCTCACCGAAGTTTTATTGCCTCTGAACTCAAGAAGCTTTTTGAAGCTGAGAGTTCACGCATATCCAACCAGGTCACCTCCATTGTGAATACCCTCCAGGCTACATACTCAGAACAACTTGCTGCCCAAGCGCTCACATTTCAGAATTCAATCAAGGCGCTCACTGAAGAAAATTCTCAACTGAAGAAGCAACTCACTGCTCTCAGTACTGATATTCCAAGTCAGATTCAGGCTGCTCTGAACTCTCAAATGCCTATCCTGACTGACTCTGTTCAGAAAGAAATCACCTCCCGCACTCCTGACTCTTCAAAAATCAACAAACTTATTCTCTCTTGCAATCATAACAGATCAAACACTTCTTCTCTCCGCTCAGATTTTGACAATGCTTACAAGGAATTATCCACAATCTGTGCTGATCAAAGCAAATCTTTATCTCGTCACCGCAAACGCCTGAGGACAGCCCAGAAACGCGCTGATTCCGCCTTTCTCCTGGCTGAGCGCGCTAAATCTATTGCTGATACTGCAAGTGCTGCTGCAATGAAGGCCACCACTACAATGCGCAAGAAATTACCTTCCCGGCCTTCTGATACTGATCGCGTCATTACTGACTGCCGTGACCGCCTGAGCCATATTGAACAATTTTGCCGAAACATAGCTGATGCAAATGAGATTCACTATCAATTTCCAGCTACTGAACCTCCACCATGGTCTGCTGCTCAGTCCCCTCCTGAACTTCCTGCTGATGCCAATAAGGGGGAAGGACAACAACCTGAAAACCCTCCAACTATCACCGAGCCCACTGAAGAAGAAAAGGCAGAAAATGAAGAAAAAGCAGATACTCCTGACATTGAGCTGACTGATGACGAAAAGGAGTGATACCAGAAAATGACAAGGACGGACACTCAGTTACCGTGCCTTTAGTTCTGAACTTACAATTCTGTATTTCATTCTGAACTGAAACCATTCTGTACTGAAAATCATCAATGAATGAAATATACTTTTGTCCATCTTTGATCTCAACCTGATGACAACCATCTAGTTGTCCAGGCTCTGATTCTTATATTTTTTTTTTGGTTTGATTTACCTATCTGATTAACTAACCCATCTTTTCTTATAGTTTAAGTGTTCTCCAGTTTAGGGGGAATTTCTTAACTTAGATAGATGTTTTCAGGTTAGGTATTGGCATCATCAAAAAGGGGGAAATTGTTGGGAAATATTTTATAAGTGTTTTGATTCAGATCCCAATACCTCCCCTGAAAAGATGTAATAAGACCAATACTGAATCTTAGTATTTTGTCTTAGAACTCATATGTTAGGGAGTTCTAACTTTTTCAGGTACAACTGAAGACAAGACTGAAGATTCAAGTTTTCCAAAACTGAAGGTCCATCCTGAAGTTTTGAAGTTGAAGTTAGAAGCTAAGCCCACGCCATACTGAAGATCAGTACTGAATGATCATACTGAATTCTATACTGAAGATCAGTACTGAAGACCTACACTGAAGTTTCCACTGAGTAATTGCCTAGTCCGTAGGCTTTCTATTTTTGGCAAAGATCTCGGTAGGTAAACACAATCTTTGTGTCAGACACCAATCATGGCAAAAAGTCAAAGGCTTCAACGGGAAGAATTCAAATTGAAGGCTCTATCTCACAACGGCTATATCCTTGAGAGAGCAGTATAAATACCCGATGCTTCAAACACTTCAAACTACCGGTTACCCAGCTTTCAAACTCGCTATTGCTATCATCATCTTCAAGCTCTCAAGCTTTCTTTCAGAACACTCTAAGCTCTCAGTTCTCACTTCTTAGTGTTCTTAGCAATCATTTGTAACCGAAGAACAATCTTAGCATTAGATTTAGTTCTAAGCTAGTAGTGATCAGTTCAACTGTAAATCTAACCATCACGGTTGATCACTGTAAGATTGTTATCTCTCCATTAACTTGGAAAACCTCGATTAACATCGAGACTCGTGGACGTAGGAGTTTTTATCTCCGAACCACGCAAACCAAACCTCTGTCTCTCTCTAATTTCAGTATTGCTTATCATTATCATATCCTAAACTGAATACTGATTAATAGAAAAGAGAAACAGTGCATTAAGTTTTCTGAAACAAACGAGTAAGATTTAAAGCCACCACATTCCGCACACTT
>JAPKLX010004294.1:0-10172 GCA_026898415.1 Leonotis leonurus
TTGATTAAGGAGATTGATTGAGATGCAAATGGGTGATAGTGCAGAGATTTAGAATAGTAAACAACTGAAATTAAAATGCAGGAATGTAAAAGCACACAGTTGTTTAACGTGGTTCGGGAAATCCCTACGTCCACGATCTGGTCAAAACTAGACCAGATTATCCTCTACTAGGATACTCTGCTTCTTTATACTCGTGGAGAACGAGTCACAAGTATCAATCACAACTAGAAAGATACTTATGCACGAATGAAGGGTCGTGTCCCTTTACAACAGATTACCTCTACGTTACCACTAGAAAACTACTAGCTAGCAGGGTGATCTTCTTTCTCTCGACAAGACAGACTTGAATCGAGGTGGTTGGTGTGATGTAGAATCACAAGATGTTGAAGCTCTCAGTCTGGAGTGCAGAATGCTTGGAAGAATAATAATAGTATAGTTCGCGCGTGTTCTGTATATTTTCCAGATTTTGTCTTCAACTATATAGGCTTTGAATTTTGAAATTCTAGCCGTTGTTGATTGGCGTGAGATAGATGGTATATTGCCAATCAATGGTTTCCATCATATCTGTTCTTGCCATATAGGAAAGTTTGACTCAATCTTTGATTTATGGAAATCAGATTGCTAACGGTCTCTTTCCTTATTTGTTTAAACGAAGATCTTCTCTCCAATCCCTGTTGGATGGACTTTGATCTTGACGTGGCAAGTGTATATGATGTGTAGGATGATGTCAGCTGATGGTTTGATGACCCAATCGTTCTGGTTTATCGCTGTAGGCAACGATCTGGTTGTCGATCTGGTCGCTGTCTGTTACAGCAGATCAATTCCTCATTTGGCATAAAACCTAGACTTCATCCTATTCTAAGTTGAGATTGACTTCTATAGGAATATTTCCTTTACATTTTAAGTCATCTTCTAATCTGTTCCATAACAGAAATCACCTTATCTCTAGTGATCTGTTTTACATGAAGAACAGATTATGCTCTAAACTAGCTAAGTGTGTTTCGAGATATCATCATCAACACTAAAACCTCAGGGTTCCCAACAATTTCCCCCTTGTTGATGATGTCGAAACCACACTTTACAAAAGGATATCCTATCAGTTTATAAAGAACGATCTGGTCTGATATCCAGATTGATTTTAGTACGTTATTAAGTTTATAACGTTTTGGATATTTTTATATGTGTTCTGGACAATAAAATGTTGTCATCAGAAACTCAAGAAAAATTTCATATATTAGAGACAAAAAGGGTTTACAGATTGATCATAACAAAAATCATAAGAAAAGCAGATCATAAAGATAAGAGAAATAAGTCTATCTGCTTTTTCTTTTCTCCTCTTGTTGTCTCTTCAATTTTGCTCTGGTCTCGTCTGAGATAAGCTGGACGCTCTCGTATACTCCTTCTCTTACCCTTATGTAATCAGGGTCTTCGGCATCCACCTTATATCCTCTATTTTCTGCTAGTTGATTGATAAAATTTAGCAGAAAAGTCTTGTCAGGAAGATCTGTCCCAGGGATGTTGGGACAGGTTCTGAATTCCCTTTCTGGAGCTGTTATTGTGATCTGGGCTTTGTCTGCTGCTGCTCTGATCTCCTCCACCAGATCTCTTGCATCGTTTTGATCAAGATATAGATTGAAGGCTTCATTTGGTGTCCCCTCACAGTAAAGTGGTTCCTCGAGGAAGTGACGACACATAATGAATCCATATTTTAAACCTTCAAAACCTTCCTTCAAGTGATCTGGGACCCAGTTGGTTTCTGCCTGTTTGGTTAAAGATTTTCGAATAGGGGCAGATGAGAACCAGCTGGATCCTGCTCTTTTCTTTTTCTTGGGTAGTTGGGACAGGCTTGATCTGCTTGGTGTAAAGGTTTTCTGTGCTTGGAATGAAGGAGAGCTGGCAGGGCTGGGTCGATTTGGTATGACTCGAGCTGGTTTCTTTGCAGTTGATGCACCAGATCCAGATCCTGATAGGCTTTTCTTTTTCTCTTCAGCTACTTGTTCTTTCTTCCCAATCCCTTCCCCCTTTTCGACATCAGCAATAAGCATACTGACAAGGGCTCGAAGGGAAGTGATCTCTTCTTTCATTGTTGCCATTTCTTTATCAGTCTCCACTTTCTGTGTAAGCAGTGATGTGATGTTGAGATTTGAATCATCAATCTGCTTTTGGAAAGTTTTGGAGATGTTGGCGAGGTCTGTTGTATGGTGCTCAATATCTTCCTGGACTATCCCAAAGTCGTTGAAGTAAGTGTCGATCATTGTTTTTGTGGGATATCGCAGTTCGCTGAGCTTGCTTTCAACAAAATGCTTTCCATTGACCTCAAACTCCCTGAACATAGCCTTCATGTGGGAGATGGTTTGCTTTACAACATCAGCTGCTATCCCATCAGTCTGTACCTTCACTATGTCATGCACCATATCCTTCTCCTTTTCAGCGAAGGCTGTGATGATCTTGTACATCTCCTTCACTTTGAGTTCTGTAGTAAACAGACTCTGATCAATCTGTGCTTTGCGTTCTTCAGCAGCAGCTCGATCATCGTCCATTTTCTTGCTCAGTTCTTCAATCTTCACCCGGCATATTCGCCTCAGATCAGAGTCGACCTGATCAACGTGAGATTTCAGGTGGTCATTGAACTCTGTGAGTATGCGGGTGGCTTCATCTTGGACTGTAGTCAGTGTGCCATACATATACTGATCCACCTTCGTGAAAATGAGATCTTTAATTTGAGTATGAGATAGGGATTGATGTTGGTCCATCAATATATCTTCCAAGGTGTATGTCTGCACATGTACGTTCAGTGCAGCTGCAACAGCAGGAGTGAGGATGTCGTTGGTAAGCTCGCCTCCGATATTCTGTCCAAGTAGTTCTTCCTCAGCTGGTGCCCCTCCAGTTGGTGCAGGTGGGGTCGTGATTTGCACACCAGTATCAGCCATGAGCTGGTCTGGTGCATGTTCTGTTATTGCTGCACCCGGTTGGTGAGCATCAGATGGAATCTCAGCTTCTTCTTCATCAACCACACTGTCATAGAATGCTACCTTTCCAGCCTTCTCATAGATTTCTCTCAGATTAATCTGTAGCTTCTGAGCTTCTAGCTGAGCGATTGCTAGTATAGATTGTGTGTAGCTTTCTCTTAGCTCAGCAACTGATGAGACTTCAAAAATATTCAACAGTGTGGCTTCCTCTGCCTTTAGCTGGTCAATCGATCTGATTTTCAGCAGTGCATCTAAAACTTAGAATTCTTTATCTTTGATCAACAGCAGCAATTTGACTCTTTTAGCTGCATCGTAGCTCTCTGGTGTGAGCTGGATGCCAGGAAATATGCTGAGGACAGCTCTGTCTGCTTCTGCTTCAATCATTTTGACTACAGATTGTGCTGTGTTCTTCTCCACATCTTCATCTGAAGATTCTATTTCTTCTTCATCTTCCTCATTGATCTGTTCTAGAGGCTCAGCAGAGGATGAGCTTACGGTATGAGCTGGGGAGAAGTCCTTGGACTGGTCTGGGTGTACTGATGAAAGAGGTTCCACATCTTCTGGTTGACCAACCAGCACAACTTCTTCCTCCTCGACCTCCTGTTGAGGGATGACAGCTTCTGCAGCAGCAGGTGCTTCAGTCTGTATCTCGGCGGACAGTTTGTGAAGCCGTCTGCGTTTTGGTTTGGGCTGCTGAGCTTCGGTAGAAGTATCTGTTTCGACCGAACTGGCCCTCCTGGTCACTCTCTTGGAGGGGGTTCTCTCAGTTGTCTTCTCCTTGGTGACTTCAGATTTGGTGGATTGATCTGCTGAACCAGATGGAGGAATCCAGATGGGATTCGAGTTCCCCATCTCCATCAGAGCATTAAAGACTACAGAGTCTTTAACTCTGGCAATCAGATTTGCTGAAATGTCCATCGACATTTCTATCTGATGCTGGTCCTTGGGAAAGTGTTGCCTTGTGTTGAATTCAACTGTTGTATCCCATTGATGTTGAGGGAAGAAGGATGCAAGCATAAAGCTTATTTTTGTAGAATGACGAAGTGTGCTCCGTTTAACTTCAAGGCCAGGGGAGCTGCCTTTCACAAATAAAATCATCTTGGCCTCATTTGCCAAGAGATCGTATAAAATCCTGCTCCAGTTGACTGACAGGTTAAGCACTACTGCTGCTAAGATCCTGAACTTTTCAGGAGTGACCTGGTCGTAGGATCCGTTGTGGTTGAGGAAAATTCGCTGTACGAATTCAAATAGGATTCTGAATTCTGGCGCGAGAAGTGCACGGACAAACATCCTGTTTGTGTATTGGATGGGAATAATCATCACCATCTCCACAGCTTCTTGTAGCTGTTCTGCAGTAATTTCTCCAAGTGTTAAACCTTCATCCTTCACTTTATAAGCAGCGTTGATGATGTTGATAACGTTGTAGGAGGTGTTGCTAATTGTGTTTCCTTTGCTCACCCTGATGGTGGCCTCATCTCCACCTCTCTCTCCCTGCCATGAGAGGTAGAAGGCAGCAACATCCTTGGGTAGGAAGTGCACTGGGTATGAAGTGATAATATTGCAGAAACCTACATAAAACACAGTAGTACATCTGTGAGCACTATCCTTCCATCAGTGAAGTATAAGTGCCACAAAACAATTTATGCAGTTCTAACAATTAAGATTGATAGAAATCACGAGCAAAAGAATGTAAACATAGTGAAACAGTTTGACATACGAATAAGAAATAAATTTTAAACAAACTAAATAAAAAAAAACCTTTGCACTGGCGGACAAGATCGAATGCCTTTTCCAGTTTATGAAACCCGAATGTGTCAAGAACCGCAAAAAGGTCTTGGTGTATGTAAGGTTTCAGAAAGTTTGCTTGCTCGAGAAAAACAGATGATTTGGGAGCCATTTTTGCTAAAGAACGAGAGATTTACGAAGGAAGAGAGAATTTTGGAAGGCAGAAAATTTTCTAAGTGTTTCGAGAAATATGTAAGTGAGTGATACATGAAACGCCTTATCAATCTATATACGCGAAAGAGAAGATAAGAAAAGTAATAAAATATTCAGAAATCCTTCCCTTTTTCAGCTTTCCCGCCTTTCCATGTACTAGGTTTTCAACCCATAGCCGCCTCTCTTTATCGTGTGGTGCACGCGCTATAATCGAACGATTGTGATATGGCGCGTTATATTTGTTGCAATCTTTTATCTCTCTTTTTCTTGATTTGGTAGATATTTTCTCGATCACGTCTCCCAATTACTGTATGTAATCATCAAGAATAGAAGATTTCGATATCTAATGTCAGAATATAGATAATTAGTCGCCGTATATAGTTGACCTTTCCCCCTTAACCAAGTAATGGAATAATTAATAAGAAATATTAATTTAATATCCACGTGGCATTTAGGTAATCTGGTTGAGGTCAATCTCCTTTATGGTGAGAACTATCAATCTGGTTGCTTTCCTTTAATAGTTCCCGGTTGGGATTTGCTCAATCTGTATTGACATATATTTAGTGATCTGGTATCAAGTCCCTGTAGGATTTTATCAATCTGGATCATGATGATCTGATTTTGATTCCATGCTGGAATATCGAGATTGATCTGGTTTATGTCAATCTGGTCCTATTTTCAAGATTTAAGAGTCCTAGTTTTCCACAAAGCATCTTAAATCTTTCTTCTGGTAATGCCTTAGTGAGAATATCTGCTCTCTGAACTTCAGTGTGTATTTTCTCAATCTATACATGTTTTCTTTCAACATGGTCTCTTATGAAGTGATGTCTCACATCAACATGTTTGCATCTGGTGTGCAACACTGGATTCTGTGTGATTGCTATAGCACTTGAGCTGTCACAGAAAATTGGTATTTCCTTGACATCAATCTCATAGTCTTTAAGCTGTTGTCTCAACCACAATATTTGTGCACAACAACTTCCAGCTGCCATATATTCTGCTTCTGTAGTTGAAGTGGTAACTGATGTTTGTTTCTTAGAGAACCAAGAAATCAGTTTATTTCCTAGAAACTGACATGTACCAGATGTTGATTTTCTGTCCAGTTTGCATCCAGCGTAGTCTGAGTCAGTATATCCAGTTAGCTCAAAATTGTCTTCACATGGATACCATAATCCTATATGGGCTGTTCCCTTAAGATATCTTAGTATCTTCTTAGCTGCTTCCATGTGAGACTCTTTGGGATTTGCTTGATATCTAGCACATACTCCTACTGCAAAAGTGATGTCAGGTCGACTGGCAGTTAGGTAGAGTAGTGATCCTATGATCCCTCTATATTGTGTAATGTTAGCTGGTTTTCCTTCGGGATCTGGACCAATCTTTCCATTGGTCTGCATTGGGATTTTTACTGGATTACTGTCTTTTAATCCAAACTTAGCCTGCAGATCATTGATGTATTTTTTCTGATTAATAAAGATACCATCTGGTAGCTGCTTGACCTGCAAACCTAAGAAGAAACTCATTTCTCCCATCATGGACATTTGATACTTATTTTTCATAAGTTCAGCAAATTTGTCACACAGATAAGTAGATTGAGATCCGAAGATGATATCATCTACATATATCTGGACTAAGAGGATGTTTTCTTTGACTTTGATAATAAACAAAGTCTTATCAACAGATCCTCTTCTGAATCCAGATTCTAGTAGGAAAGTTGATAAGGTCTCATACCAAGCTCTAGGGGCTTGTTTTAGACCATAGACTGCCTTAGCCAGTCTGTATACTTTCTGATCTGGATCTGCTTCTTCAAATCCAGGTGGCTGTTCCACATATACTTCTTCTTCAAGAATACCATTGAGGAAGGCACTTTTGACATCCATCTGGTATACCTTGAACCGTTTGTGAGCAGCATATGCTAGAAATAGCCTTATAGCTTCTAATCTGGCTACTGGTGCAAATGTTTCATCAAAATCAATGCCTTCTTGTTGATTATAGCCTTTAGCTACCAATCTGGCTTTGTTTCTGACTACTTCACCATTCTCATCTCGTTTTTTTTTGAATACCCATTTTACACCTATTACTCCTTGGTGTTTGGGTCTGTCTACAAGATACCAGACTTCATTTCTTTTGAACTCATTGAGTTCTTCTTGCATTGCTATTATCCAATCTGCATCTTGGAGTGCTTCATAAGCATCAGATGGCTCCATCCGAGAGAGATAACAACTCAACAATGCACTTTCTCCATGCATTCTTCTGGTCTTCACACGATCTGATGGGTTCCCAACGATCTGTTCTGGTGGATGGTCTTGTATCTATCTCCTTCTCCTGGTCATCTCTTCATCAGATATCTCAGGATCAGGTTGATCTGTTGGTTCCTCAAATTTAGGGTGTGATGTTGATATAGCTTGAAATGGATTCTCATCTGGACTTTCTTCTGGATGTTGATCATTATTTGTAATATTTGTTTCATTGTTTTCTATTGATGATCTGTTTCCATCCAGATTGTGTAGTGATATTCCCCCTTGCTGTATGATCTCTTCAGCAACTGGTGGAGTGATAACTTCTTCATCCTCACTCTTTGAATTCCAGATAAGAATGTCTTCCAATAAAAGTTCATTCATCCTTCTCGTAGTCACCTGGTTTTCTGTCTGCTGTTTATCTAGTGATCTGTACTCAACAATAGACTCATCAAAAACAACATGAGGTGTTACTTCCACAATATGAGAATTCTTATTGTAAACTCGATAAGCTTTACTAACATCAGAATATCCTAAGAATATTCCAGGGTCAGTCTTGCTATCAAAAGTTTTCAACTGTGATTTCCCATTATTGTGTATGTAACATAAACAGCCAAAAGTTCTAAAATAAGAAATCTTAGGCTTTCTGCTGTTCCAAATCTCATATGGTGTTTTTCCATGTCTCATTGTGATGGATGATCTGTTTTGAGTATAACAGGCAGTGTATATAGCTTCTGCCCAGAATTTCTTCGGTAGATTGGTAGAATTAAGCATTGTGCGTGCTGCTTCTTTGAGTGATCTGTTTCTTCTTTCAACTACTCCATTCTGTTGGGGAGTTCGAGCAGCAGATGTTTGATGATTGATTCCCATCTTGTTGCAATATGCTTCAATCTTCTGGTTGAGAAATTCTGTTCCTCGATCTGTTTTGATAGAGGTTATACTCATCTCTTTCTGTTTAGTGATCTTGTGTAGAAAATCAGGAAGCTTGTCTAGGGTTTCTTTCTTCTTTAGCAGAAAGATGACCCATGTGAATCTTGAGTAATCATCTATGTTGGGAACCCTAAAGATTAGTGTTGATGATGGTCTTTCGAAACACACTTAGCTGGTTTGTATGTTAACCTGTTCCTCGTGTAAAAAACCAGATCACTATAGGTTAAGTGATTTCTGTTTTTGGAACAGATTAGGAGATGACTTATAATGTAAAGGATATGTTCCTATAGAAGTCATTCTCAACTTAGAATAGGATGAAGGTCAAGATTTCACGCTCAAAGGAATCGATCTGCTGTAACAGACAGCGACCAGATCGATGACCAGATCGATGACCAGATCGATGATTACAGCGATGAACTAGAGCGATTGAGTCATCAAGCCTTTAGCTGACATCATCCTACACATCATATACACTTGCCACGTCAAGATCAAGGTCCATCCAACAGGGTTTGGAAAGTTGATCTACGATTAAAACATATAAGGAAAGAGACCGTTAACAATCTGATTTCCATAAATCAAAGATTGAGTCAACCTTTCCTATATGGCAAAAACAGATATGATGGAAACCATTGATTGGCAATATACCATCTATCTCACGCCAATCAACAACGGCTAGAATTTAATAAATTCAAAGCCTATATAGTTGAAGACAACGATCTGGAAAATGAGAAGAGAACACACGCGAGCTATACTGCAATCAATCTTCAAGTCTTCTGCATTCCAGACTAAGAACTTCAACATTCTGTGATTCTACATCATACCAACCACCTCGATTCAAGTCTGTCTTGTCGAGAGAAAGGAGATCACCCTGCTAGCTAGTAGTTTTCTAGTGGTAACGTAGAGGTAATCTGTTGTAAAGGGACACGACCCTTCATTCGTGCATAAGTATCAGTCTAGTTGTGATTGGTACTTGTGACTCGTTCTCCACGAGTATAAAGAAGCAGAGTATCCTAGTAGTGGATAATCTGGTCTAGGTTTGACCAGATCGTGGACGTAGGGATTTCCCGAACCACGTTAAACATCGTGTGCTTTACTTTTCTGCATTCTTATTATCTGTTGTTTATTATCCTAACCTTCTGCACTATCATATTAGCTGCATTCTCAATCAATCTGTTTAAACGATCCGGTTAATTCCTTAAGGTTTTCAAAACAAGAGCAATCATTAATCCACCATTATTCCGCACTCACTCTACACTCAAAAGGTAATAAGATCACTCTTATTATCTGTTAAGTGTTTTCACCTTGAGAGTAATCTGTTTGGACTAAACCAGATACTGATCTGTTTATCGATCTGGTCAGTCATTCCAAGCAATTTCTTATACAGAATAGCTTGAGCTCTCATATAAATTGTCAAGTAAACTGAAAAGTTAGTATTTGGTGTATTCCCCCCCCATACACCAAACCTTGCTCTTTCGGGACCAACAATCTATGATTACCAATATGTACTTTCTCCCATTGATACTTAGTGGTTTGACTGGTCCAAACAGATCAAGGTGTAACAGCTCTAGTATCCTTGTTGTTGAGTGAGCTGTTTTGCTTGTAAAGGATGATCTGGTTTGCTTTCCAGCTTGACAAGCATCACATATATGATCTTTATCATACACTTGATCTGGTAGTCCTTCCACTAACCTTTCCTTGGCAATCCTATTGATTGATTTGAAATTAAGATGACTTAATCTCTTATGCCATAACCAGCTTGTTTCTGATACAGTCTTAGTGACTAAGCCGATCTTGATCTGTTTTGTCCACTGGACAATATATAACCTATCCTGCAGTTTACCGGTAAGGAGTATTTCATCTCCTTCTTTGTTCTTCACCAGACAGTTGTTAGCATCAAAAACAATCTGATTGCCATTAGCACAAAACTGACTTACAGAAAACAGATTGTGACTAAGACCCTCAACAAATGACACATTAGTGATAGTGGTCTTGCCAACTCTGATGTTTCCATACCCTCTGGTATATCCTTTTGAATTACATCCAAAAGTAACCTGTGGGCCTGGTTTCTCTATGTAATCTGATAGTAGGTTCTTGTCACATG
>JAPKLX010002366.1:0-13643 GCA_026898415.1 Leonotis leonurus
TTCAGTCACGTTCATGTGCAGCTTCTTGACTTCAGTGGCTCCAGTAATAGGCTCCCTGATGGAGATATTCAGGGAAGTCTTCAGATCGGAGCCTTCGTATCCCAGGTTGAGGTAAAAATGGACCACCTGTTCAGGATAGGTGTTCCGGGGACAAAGAGTTGAGAGTTTCTCCAAGCCATTGCCCTTGATGATTTCAAAAATTGTCTTCGCCGAATCAACAGTAGTTTCTGTGAAGACAGCAGTAGGCTCGGTGTAGAGGCGAGCACGAATTTGAGATAACTTCATTGCTGGTCCAAGAATGGCTTTCTTTCCCATGGTGTTGATTTACTGTAAAAGGAGAATATAGATTATATCTCTAGATTTCTCAAGAAGTATAAAGATGCAGTTATAGTAGAGAAAACAGAACATGCACAAATGTAAGATAATCATACATTAAAGGGTTTGAGAAGAAAAGATCAACGATCAACACACAAGCAGTTCTGGATCACTAAAACGCAAACAGTAAGATCACAAGAGAAAGAGATTT
Source organism: Leonotis leonurus (assembly GCA_026898415.1). NCBI lineage: Eukaryota > Viridiplantae > Streptophyta > Magnoliopsida > Lamiales > Lamiaceae > Leonotis > Leonotis leonurus. The sequence continues at coordinate 527 of JAPKLX010002366.1, forward strand.
TAGCGTAAGGCTTTGAAGAGTTAGAGAAGCGTAAAGTCTCGAGAAATTTGAGGAAGATGATCTTATAGAGGTTGAAATAATAAATGGACGGTTAGATCTTCTTCCGTGTTTTTAGAAATCAACGGTTAGGGTTGAAGCACGTGTAGGATAGGGTTGACAAGGCGGGAAAGTGTATGGCGCGTGATATATAATCGCGACGTTTGAGTTCCCGAGGTTAAACAAATGATGATAAAAGCACTGTAGATATCAGAAGAAATTAATTGCGAGATAGCGTATCTGATACGTTGAATCGTTCGAGGTACGATGTGCCTTTAATTACATTCATACCATTCAATGTAGGTAGAATACAAAACACTTAGAGAAATAAATGCGAAAGAATAGATAAGTGTTGAGTCTCAGTTGCTTGATACTAGCTACTGAGTTGCTTCCTTTCAGTGGTGATCGTGCTTTCAGATTTTGAAATCCTTCAGATTGTGATTTATAGCTTCATGGATGCTCTGAAGTGGCTTCATTTGAAGTGTCATTTTGTGCTTTGCCTTGATAAAACTTCAGATGCTGAAGTTCTTTTAGTAGTGTACTTCAGTAATCTGCAATGTTAGTTTAAAGCAATTGTTTTGCCATGTGTGATGATTAGTTACCTGAGATAACTATGTAGAGTTATCCAGAATGTAATCATCACGTTGTTTTGAGTCTTATCATGATCATGACTGCAGTATACTGAAGATACTGAGTTAATGAATCTTTAAGACGTTAGTATGATAGGAAAGAGATGTACCTTCAGGATACGAAACCTAGGAGAGATCAGGATTCAGTAACCCAAGTCTGCCACTTAGCATTCTGAATCTAGCTTCTTCCAGTGGCTTTGTGAGTATGTCTGCTCGTTGAATGTCAGTATGTATCTTCTCTATGGTGACATCTTTCTTTTCAACGTGATCTCTGATGAAGTGATGCCTGATGTCCACGTGCTTGCACCTTGTATGTAGAACTGGGTTCTGAGTGATGGCAATGGCACTTGAACTGTCACAATAAATTGCAACCTGAGTGGTAGGCACTTCATAGTCTAGAAGCTGTTGTTTGAGCCAGAGAATCTGAGAGCAGCAACTTCCTGCAGCCATGTATTCAGCTTCAGTGGTTGATGTAGCAACTGAAGTTTGCTTCTTGGAGAACCAACTGATCAGTTTGTTTCCCAAGAACTGACACGTTCCTGAAGTAGATTTCCTATCTAACTTGCAACCTGCAAAATCAGCATCAGAATAACCAGTTAGTTCTAGGTTGTCATCTGAAGGATACCATAAACCAAGATTGGGTGTGCCCTTCAGGTAGCGCAGAATCTTCTTAGCAGCTTCCATGTGTGACTCTTTAGGATTGGCTTGATAGCGTGCACACACTCCAACTGCGAAGGTGATGTCTGGCCTGCTGGCAGTGAGATATAGAAGGGATCCAATGATTCCTCTATACTCAGTTTGGTTGACTGGCCTTCCTTCAGGATCTGGTTCTATCCTTCCATTTGTGTTCATTGGAATCTTCACTGATTTGCTGTCCTGAAGTCCAAACTTGGTGAGCAGCTCCTTTGTGTATTTGGCTTGGTTGATGAAGATGCCTTCAGGGAATTGCTTGATCTGGAATCCTAGAAAGAATCCCATCTCTCCCATCATGGACATTTGATACTGAGTCTTCATCAACGTAGCAAATTTGTCACAAAGCTTCTTGGACTTCGAGCCAAATATAATGTCATCAACATAAATCTGAACGATTAATATGTCTCCATTATACTTGATGGTGAATAGAGTTCTATCCACTGATCCACGCTTGAAACCTGATTCAATAAGAAAGACAGACAAAGTGTCATACCAAGCTCTAGGAGCTTGTTTCAGCCCATAAAGAGCCTTGTGTAGCTTATACACTTTGGTGTAGTCAGTTTCGAAGCCTGGCGGTTGCTCCACGTAGACTTCTTCCTTCAGTACGCCGTTCAGGAATGCGCTCTTTACGTCCATCTGGTAGACCTTGAACTTCATGTGAGCAGCATAGGCGAGGAAGAGTCTGATTGCTTCCAGTCTGGCTACTGGTGCGAAGGTTTCATCAAAGTCAATGCCCTCTTCTTGGCAGTAACCCTTGGCGACCAGTCTAGCCTTGTTGCGAACAACTTCTCCTAGTTCATCCTTCTTATTCTTGAAGACCCATTTCACACCAATAACGCCTTGATGCTTAGGACGATCCACAAGTTCCCAAACTTGGTTCCTGGTGAATTCATTCAGTTCCTCTTGCATCGCGGAGACCCAGTTTACATCTTGAAGGGCTTCCTGAGCGTCCTTGGGTTCAATGTTGGAGAGATAGCAGCTGTGTAGGAAGTTTTCATCTGAAAACAGAGCAACATCAGCTTTTATCATGGGTTGTTCTTCAGCGTTGGAGTCAGTAGGGGGCTCGACAGTGGCTAATGGTTGAACCATTTCTGCTTGAATCTGATTCCTGGTCTGAACGCCTCTTTGTAGACTTCCAATCACTGAGTCAGTGGGGTGATCTTCAATCCATCTTCTTCTTCTCTTCAGGTCATCTTCAGTAATTATCATTAGGTCCATTCTCTGACTAGGAGGAGGTGTGGTTACTGAAGGGCTCCTTTGAAATGGATTGAATTCCTCTTCAGTCTGAGGGACTATACTTGTTCCCCCTTGATTGTTGGCTCTTACATATTCAGTTCGTTGGATTTCCTGCAAAATAGCTTTATCTGAACTGGCCAATATATCGTTAGTAGCAACAGTTATAGGAATATTGACTAAGTTAGGACTGTTACTCCCTGAAATAGGTGATGTAATCTCAGTGGTGAGATTTTCAGTATACGACTGATCTTCAGGTAGAATCTGAACATCGATGAGTTCTTCAGTTTGGATGTCTTCTTCTCTAGATGAAATCTCAGGAGTGAGATTTTCAGTTTGCACAGGAGAAGAGTTGTTAAGTTCAGGTGCTGGAGTCCTATCTTCAGATTCTGAGGTTCTGACTTCAGTGGGCACCATTTCTGTATCCAACCTGACGCTTGTCTCTTCAGTAGGAGTGTTTTCTTCTTCTTCTTCATCTAAACTCCAGATGAGAACCTCCTTTGTACTCTGAACTGAAGGTGTTAGGTTCAGATTCTGAAGTCTTTCAGTAACGACTTCAACTTGATTTAACCTGTACTCAAAAATAGATTCATCAAAAATAACATGAGGTGTTATCTCTACTATAAGGCTTCTCTTGTTAAAGACTCTATAGGCAGCACTCTCCTCTGAGTATCCAAGGAAAAATCCTGGATCAGCTTTGCCATCAAATGTCTTTAACTGAGTTTTGCCATTATTGTGGATATAACACATACAACCAAAAGCGCGAAAGTATTTGAGAGTTGGCTTCCTATCATTCCATAACTCGTATGGGGTTTTGCCTTGGCGTGTGGTGAGGAGAGATCTATTCTGAGTGTGACAAGCTGTGTTGATGGCTTCAGCCCAAAACTTCTTAGGAATTCCTGAACTGTGTAGCATCGTTCTTGCAGCTTCCTTCAGTGATCTATTCCTTCTTTCTGCTACGCCATTTTGTTGTGGAGTTCTTGCTGCTGAAGTCTGATGTTCTATCCCCATTTGCGCACAGAATTCTGAAATCTTGGCATTGAGAAACTCAGTCCCTCGATCAGTGCGTATGGTGATGACGTTAGTTGACTTTTGATTCTTCAGCTTTGTTAGCAATTCAGGTATCCGCTCCATTGTCTCATTCTTCTTTCTTAGGAACACTGTCCAGGTAAAACGAGAAAAGTCATCAGTAATAACTAGGCAGTATTTCCTACCATTCACACTGAGTGGAGTGACAGGTCCAAAAAGATCCATATGTAAGAGTTGAAGAATCTTCTCAGTGGATGGTGTCTCTTTGCTCTTGAATGAGGCTTTGATCTGCTTTCCAGTTTGGCATGATCCACAAACATGGTCTTTGTCGAAGACTAGGTTAGGCATTCCTCGAACTAGGCTGTGTCTTGAAAGTCTGTTGATGACTTTGAAATTCAGGTGACTTAGTCTGTTGTGCCATAGCCAACTTTGTTCTGAGGTGCTCCTTGAGACCAGGCATGTTTCAAGGGAGGTGGCTTTCCAGTCAGCAGCATAAATATTTCCCACCCTGAAGCCTTTCATAACTGTGGTCTCATCAGTGAGCTTATTGATCCTGCACTCATCAGAACTAAAAACAACATTAAAACCTTTATCACACAACTGACTTACTGAGAGTAAGTTGTGCTTCAGGCCAACAACATAGGAAACATCCGTAATTGAAACATTCCCTATATTGAGAGTACCGTACCCTTTAGTGAAACCCTTAGAGTTGTCACCAAAGGTTACCTGAGGACCATCCTTTTCAGTGTAGTTGGAGAGGGCTTCTTTCTGAAACGTCATGTGCCTTGAGCATCCACTGTCTATGATCCAGCTGGATTGCTCCTTTTGTGCACCTCTCCTTGGTCCTGAGTCCTGCAATTACTGAGTCTTAGGATCCAGCTTGGCACTCGATCCAGCTTCAGTATGCATGATATGCTTAGGCACCCAGTGTTGCCTTATTATGCGTGTGTTTGATGCAACTTTTGTTTTCTTCTGAGACTCAGTTTTCTCAGTTTTCTTCTTTGGAACATACTTCATGCTTACTTCAGGCTTGGATCTTGCCTTAATGTTAGCATGCGTATGTTGTGGTTTAGTCCATCGTTTTTCAGTGTGCACTGAACGTTTTGGTGCATAATAGTGGACTGGGGGTGCATTGAAGCTGTTTGACTTTTTGGAAAAGTCTGAATAGTATGAACTAGGTGATGAATTCCTGCGTTCATTTCTGTAATGGGCTTTGTTGGAATAAGATTCCCATCTTTGAGTTCTATGTCTCCTTGAGTCATAGCTTCTGGGACTAGAACCGTTTGATGAACAAGTGCAATGTGAGCACTTTGTTCTTTGGAAATGAGGTTCAGGAAATTGAGGTTGCCTTTGAGTCTTAGATTTTTTATTTACCTTAGGCTTGTCAGTTGCCTTAGGTTTTTCAGTAGTCCTTGCTTTTGGTTTTTCAGTAACCTTCGGCTTATCAGTTGCCTTAGGTTTTCTGAAAACCTTCTCTTCAGAAATAACTTGCTTTCTGAAAACCTGTTTTGGTTTTTCAGTAGCAGATTGATTTCTTTCAGTGGCAATATGTTTCTTTGCCATAGGTTGATTTTCAGTGACTGGCTTCTTCCCTTGGGACTTAGATGCAGTCTCAGTGATGATCATATCACTATCTTTTCGATCAGGTCCTTTGACAAACGAGATAATTGTTTGAGGTTTTTCTGGAGCCTTCAGGAAAGGCACAGTTGACTTGTCTTGGGTAAAACCAAGTCCTTTCTTTTGAGATTGTTGAGATGAACTCAACATGTGATTTGTGTAACCTGATTTAGTCCAAGTTTCAACCTTTCCTTTGTAATACTCTATCCTTTCAGATAGAAGGTCAATGCGCTCAGTCATCTCGTTTATTTGAGATCTTTGAAAAACAATCTCATCATTTCTTGTCTTAAGTTCAGAATTCAGGTTAGAGATAGAAATCTCTTGTTCCTGATTCCTGACGGTAATCTCATTGAGTTCTTTGCAAACTCTTTCGACAAGTTCATCCTTTCGAATGTCAATAGGTATGTTCTGAAGTGAATTTTCAGTATGTTGAGCCAACTTGGAAGTCAGCTCCTCATTCTCATTTCTGGTAATCAAAAATATGGCCTGAAGATTGTGAAAATCTTTAGCCAAGATTTCATACTCCTCTTGAGTAATCTTGTCTTCAGTTTCAATGATCTCGTCAGTATTGATCTCTTCAGTTAATGAATGAGACTCATTATGCGGTGATGAGAATGATGTGGATTTGAAAGAAGATGAATCAATTTCACCATTAGGCAGGATATGAGCATATATTACCTGGGGTGAAGGGTCAGAAAAGTTGCCCATCAAGCAGAACTCTTCTATGACTTCTTCATCCTCAATGGCCATCAAGCCCAAGTCTTCATCATCTGATGAATCTGAGAAGTGCCTTTCATGCACAATCATAGCTGGTGAGTTGAGTTGATCAATGTCATCTTCAGCCAGCATGGCTTTCCTTTCTGCATTCCTCTGATCTCTCTTTTGCCTGAGTTCTTCCCTTTCCTTTTTACTGAGGTCTGGGCAGTCAGGTTTGAAGTGATCAGGTGACCCACATTCGTAGCAAACTCCTTTGCTATACTGGGGTCGTTCAGGCCTTGACTGTGTGCCAGTCGTGTCCTGATTGGATGCAGGCGTAGAGGTTGAGGTTGTGCCTTCAGTGGTCGATGGTTTAGGCCATCTTGTTTTGTTGTCTCTGTACATTCTTCTGTACCGGCCATTCTTTAAATCTGCACGTTCGAAACGTTTGGCCATTAGAACATACTGTTCCATGAGTTCAGCCTTCGACATACCTTCGAGGTCGAGTCCTTCAGATTTGGACTCTTTGGCTGGACTCTTGTCTGCTTTGAAAGCAACAACGTCTTGATTGGATGTGGGGATAATCTCTTTGGAAGGATTTGTGATTTCCAATATCCTTTGTCTTGTCTCGTGGCTCTTCAGTATACTGAAGATAGCAGTTGTGGTGAGTGAGTTGAAGTCTGAACGCCCGTTGATCTGGATCTGATATGGCAACCAGTCTTCACGTCGAAGACACCATACAATCTTCAGATTGATCTCGCGTTGTGTGTACTTGTTGGGATTCAGAGCCTTTACTGAAGTAAGGATTTGCATGATCCTCAGTTCAAGCTCGTTTATTGATTCTCCTGGCATCTGCAAGAAGGAATCAAACTTTTGGCATTCAAGGGTTAGTTTATTTTCCTTGATTTCCTCCGAACCTGCACACATTTGCTCTAATGTGTTCCACATTTCCTGAGCGGTTTCACAATGTTGTATGTGGACGAGCATGGGTCGTTCTAAGGTTCCTGAAATGATATGTTTGGCATAATCATCCAATCCAGCGATCTTCTTCTCATCACTGGTATACTCGTGCATGGGCTTCTTCACAGCACCTTCAGTAGCTCCTTCAGCTGTGGTCTGTGGATACTTCACGAGTATCACCATTGGTCCTGTGGTTATCACTTCCCACATCATGACGTGATGTGCCTTCAGGAATGAAGACACCCTGTACTTCCAGTACTCATAATCTTCGATTGAGAACATAGGTAATCTTGTGGAAGTTTCCATGGTAGATGTTAGAAGAAATGCAAGTGAGTTTTCTGAAAGATCAGTTTTAAAAACCTTTGGGTCTTAGAAACAGTGGTGATTAAAACACACTGCTCTGATACCACTTGTTGGTCCCGAAACGAGTGAGACTGAGTGTATGGGGGGGGGGATACACTCAGTCAGTTTTTATCAAATAAAAACTTTTTCAGTGGCTCCTGAACTGAAGGGAGGTACTTCAGTGTAGAGTTGTACTTTCAGTTAGCAATCCTTCAGTCTACACTTAGTGTTTGACTGATGGACTAATAACTTAAGTGTGCGGAAAGTGGTGGTTTAAATCTTTACTCGTTTACTTCAGAAAACTTTAATGCAGGGTTTCTCTTTACACTTAGTCAGTATTCAAGTTATGATATACAATGAAAAGGCGATACTGAAAGTAAAAGAGAGAGAGAAACACAGTGATTTGGTTTGCGTGGTTCGGAGATAAAAACTCCTACGTCCACGTGTTCTCGAGGTTAATCGAGGGTTTCCAAGTTAATGGATAAGTTCTTACAGTGATTTTACAGATGACTTAGGTAAGTCTAATCACTCTTCGGTTACAGGAATATATCGCTCTAGAACACTAGAATGTAGAAACTGAAAGCTAGGTGTTCTTTTCTGAAAGTTTAGAGAGTAGAATAGCGATAGAGAATTTTTGAAGCAGAGTAACCGGTATCTTGAAATGTTGAAGCAATGGGGTATTTATAGTGTTCTCTCGAAGATATGACCGTTGAGAGAGAGGACTTTAATTTGAAATCTTCCCGTTGGAGTAGCCTGTCCTTTTTGACTTTAGGGTCTGACACACTGATTGTGTTTTACCTATCAAGATCTTTGCTAAAAATAGAAAGCCTATGTAGTAGGTTGTCCTTCAGTGGGAATGTCAGGATCTTGACTTCGGTGTAAACTTGAACTTAATACTTCAGTGTCAGTGATGCTTCAGGCTTATAGCTTCAACTTCAGTGCTTCAGTGGAGACTTCAGTGAGAGGTCCTGTAGTCTTGGTGAACATTGAATCTTCAGTGTAGGTCCCTTCAGTGTACCTGAAAGATAGAACTCTCTAACAAGTGAGTCCTTCAGAAAACACTAAGATTCAGTACTGGTCTTATAACATCTTTCAGGGGAGGTATTGGAATCTGAATCAAAACACTAAGAATATTTCCCAACAATTTCCCCCTTTTTGATGATGCCAATACCTAACCTGAAAACATCTATCTAAGTTAAGAAATTCCCCCTAAACTGGAGAACACTTAAACTATAAAAAGAGATGGGTTAGTAAATCAGATAGGTAAGACAAACCAAAAAAAATAATAATCAGAGCCTGGACAACTAGATGGTTGTCTTCAGGTTGAGATCAAGAGAGACAAGAAGTGCAATTCATTCAAATAGATTTTCAGTACAGAGATGTTTCAGTACAGAGACTTCAGAAGGAATGAAAAAAACAACAAAAGAGTTAAGGAGCAGCTTTCTTCTTTTCTTCTCTTGTTATTCGAACCATTTCTAGCTGAGCTTCGGGAGATACAGCATTAAACATCAGGTAAGTGACATCCCTTAGCTTTCTGAATGGTCTCTTCAGACTCAGGTCCTGCCAGCCAAGCACTTGAGCAGCAACGAGTGCTTCAGATTCAATTGGCTCCTTGTCTATGCGATGGCTACCTGGCAGATTTGGTCGATCAAATTGTTTCCTGTCAGGAGCAGAGATGGTAATTCCAGTCTTGGCAGCATCTTCTTTGATCATCTTTACAAACTCTGAGTCTGGGTAATCGTTCATAAAATTCTGAAACAAGATGTCTCGATCAGTTTCTCCGCATACGCCGTAAATCATCCAGTGATCGAGCATCTTCACAAAATCATCCTTCAGATCTTCCCATTCATCACTCAGATTCGGTCTAACCCAAGTGTCAGCATGAACGCGCGTGGGAGGATCATTCTGGGAGGTTCTCTTCTCTTTTCCTTGTAGCCTCAGTTGATAAAGACTTGATGCAAGTTGAGTGTCAGTGGCTCTCAGTTTAGCCTGACGAGCATCAAATTCGTCTTTCAGTTTTTGAAGCATTTCTCTGGCTTCTGGAGGGAGGGTGACATGGATCAGGACATTTCCTTCTTCTTCTCCAGAACCAGGACTCATCTCTCCTTCGTAGATTTCCTCTTCATTGACTTCAGAATGAGTGGGAGAGGGTTTGGCATCCTTTCCTTTTGGCATAGCTGTGCCTTTAGGGCCTTCAGCAGCCTGAATGTTCTTAAAAGAGAGAGGTAGGAATAAGAGTTTTGTTAAGAGATAGAGATTAGGATTCTGTGGTATTGAGATGTATACTCACTTCATCATCCTTTGTACCTGAAGACTTAGGAGGTGATTTGGACTTGGAGGGAGCTGGATCAGAAGCAGCAGCAGCACCAGAGGCTGGCTCTTCAGTGGTGGCAGCAGGACCTGAAGGCACGGCACCTGAAGGTCCGTCCTCGTCATTATCATCACTGTCATTGTCATCGCCCTCAGCATCAGTAAGATCAATCTCTGGAGTGGGCGGCACTTCATCTTCATCATCGTCCTCATCTTCATTATTTCCTTCTTCAGTAGCAGCCTTGGGAACTTCAGGAGCAGGCATTTCAGTGGCCTTCTCAGAGTCAGCTTCAGAAGTGATGTTTTCAGGCACCACATCTTCCCCCTTATTGCAGCATCACGGGCATTCAGCAGAAGAGAATCAGCATGCCATGGAAGAATTTGAGCAGGAGGGAAGTGAAGATCAATCTTGTTAAAATCCGCAATGGAGCGGCATAGTTCTTCAACAGGCAGAAGACGGCGGCGGCAGTCAGCAATAATGAGATCCACCTTCGTTTGATAAGAAGGGGGGATAGATGGAGATTCAGTGGAGAATGACTCAGCCCTTGGCTTGGCAGCAATAGCATGAAGGCGAGCAGCATCAGCTGATTCTTGAGCCTTAATGGCTGCAGCAAGAGCAGAATCTGCAGAAGATTTGGCTGCCTCAGCGAGAGTATAGCTGGAATCAGCCCGCTTGAAAGTTCGACTGATGCGCGATCGTTGACGATCAAGGGATTTGCCATGCGCAGAGCAGTCAGAAGAGAGTTGATCAAGAAGGGCACGCATGTCTGAAGTGGCCTTGACAGCGGCAGCGAATTCAGCGCGCAGAGAGTGAGTGTTGGTGCGGTTGCGGTTGCAGGAGAGCACCAAATCACTGAATTTCTTGTGAGAAGGCACTTTGTAATGCTCGAGATGCGAGGGAAAAGTGCAGCGCATTTCCTTCTTCACAAATTCTTGCAGTGCAGAGTACTGGGCCTTAATAGCATCTTCAATTCTAGCATCTAAGGCCTCAGTAGAAGGGGTAGAGTTCAGGGTAGCCTTCAGAGAGGCATTCTCCTCAGTGACAGCATCAAGAGACTTCTGAAGATCCGCCACATGACCTTCAAGCTTCTTTTGGTATGTTGCCTGGAGAGCGTTGATCATGGAGGCAGTAGAGGCTGTTAAGCGCTGGCTCTCAGCATCAGAATGCATCTTGAGCTCGTGAATAATTGCCGTGTAGAGAGAGCGATGAGCTGTCAGGAGAGCTCCTTCTGAAGTCAGGGCTTCAGGGAAAGTGGAATCAGTAGGCTGAGTGGCTGGTACAGATAGGGAAGAAGAAATGCGACGGAAGTAAGTTCTTCCAGCGTCAGCTTCAGCCTGGAAGATAAGAGCGTCAATAAGAGCCTCAGCATTAAGGAATGCGTCCTTGGCATCAGAAAATTGAAACAAGGTTTGAAGCTCAGCTTCCTCAGTCAAAATTGCACTCCATCCAGATATCTCGATTTTGTACTGGAGAGCAAGGGTATCGTTAAAACGATACTGGCGCCAAGTCCAGAGGCGCTGGCAGAGAGGGATGAGGGAAGGGTGGTTGAAAAGTTCAGGGAAGGAGGAGCTCAGAAATTTGAAAGATTGAAGCTCCAGCTTGTTTAGGTAGGTTTGGGCAGGGGAGGAAAGCACTAAGGCTTGGATTTCAGTAGGTTGGGAGGTTGAGGCAAATTGGTTGGTTTCAGCACGGGGGACTTTAGAAGGCTCTGAAATAGTCTGATACTTGTCCAATGAATCCCCAGTGGTTATCAAAGGCTCTGAAGGATTAGTTGGTTTTGGTGAGATAGAAGGTTCAGTAACTTGCCGATCAGGAGAGAATGAAGGAACAGTGTCCTTTTCAAGATTTTCTGGTTCATCGGCAAGGGACATGTGGGTAGTGGAAACACTCGTAGGAATCTGGGAAATGGGTTTAGTGGGTGTTTAGGTTTTGGTAAGAAAGGTGGTCTTGGTAGGAGAGATGTCTATTATGATTGGTGGAGGTTGGATTTCTGAAGGGTGGATGGTGGAAATGGGTTCAGGGTTGGGAATGGATTGGCGGGGGCGTTTGGCAAGGGTGTATTGGTCCTGGAGGTCCTCATCAGTGGAGGAGTCAAGAACCTCCTGAACGGTAGGCTGTTTAGGTGGAGGGGAAGGGGGTTTCTCTGCCTGGAGGATAAGGCGCCTGGAGGGGTTGCGCTTCCTCTTGGTGACCTTGGGAGGAGAGGGATGTGGAACTTCAGGAGTGTCTTCAGTTTCCTCCTCTTCATCATAATCTTCCACTGCATGGATGGGGTCCACGTCCTCCTCTTCAGTGGCAGCCTGCTTGCTCTTTCTCTTCACCTTGGGCAGTTCCATCTGAAGGGCCATAGCCTTCCCGTGCATGGAAGTTTGCACATCCAAGTCAGTGGAGAACATCCACCTTTCATCATACGCTTTGGCGGAGGGGAAGGCAGAGTCAACATGCTTGTAGGACTCTTCAATCAAGATGGAAACCTTGGTGACAAGGTTTAACGTGTCATTCCCAGTCATAGTGACCCCACCGGGTACTTCCTTCAGTTTGTTGGCCTCAGCCATCAGCAGCTCTTCCATCACAGCTACCCAGTTGGCACCATCACAGTTGTAGATGCTCTTCATCAAGGCAAGCTTCTGCCAACTGAGCTGTTCATGGGAAGACTTCTTCCCAAGGATGCAGTGCTGAACCACATCCAGCAGGAGTCTGAACTCAGGGCGTATCAAGCCCTTGTTGTTGTTGGCGGTGGAGAATAGGTGAGGGGGATCTTCCACCTGAATCTTTGCGAAGAAAGCCTGAATGGCTTCCTTGTCCTTCAGGAACTGGATGGGTTTGGTGTGACCCAAGTTCCTCAGGGTGAACACTGACTGAAGAAGTTCAGTCACGTTCATGTGCAGCTTCTTGACTTCAGTGGCTCCAGTAATAGGCTCCCTGATGGAGATATTCAGGGAAGTCTTCAGATCGGAGCCTTCGTATCCCAGGTTGAGGTAAAAATGGACCACCTGTTCAGGATAGGTGTTCCGGGGACAAAGAGTTGAGAGTTTCTCCAAGCCATTGCCCTTGATGATTTCAAAAATTGTCTTCGCCGAATCAACAGTAGTTTCTGTGAAGACAGCAGTAGGCTCGGTGTAGAGGCGAGCACGAATTTGAGATAACTTCATTGCTGGTCCAAGAATGGCTTTCTTTCCCATGGTGTTGATTTACTGTAAAAGGAGAATATAGATTATATCTCTAGATTTCTCAAGAAGTATAAAGATGCAGTTATAGTAGAGAAAACAGAACATGCACAAATGTAAGATAATCATACATTAAAGGGTTTGAGAAGAAAAGATCAACGATCAACACACAAGCAGTTCTGGATCACTAAAACGCAAACAGTAAGATCACAAGAGAAAGAGATTTTAGCGTAAGGCTTTGAAGAGTTAGAGAAGCGTAAAGTCTCGAGAAATTTGAGGAAGATGATCTTATAGAGGTTGAAATAATAAATGGACGGTTAGATCTTCTTCCGTGTTTTTAGAAATCAACGGTTAGGGTTGAAGCACGTGTAGGATAGGGTTGACAAGGCGGGAAAGTGTATGGC
>JAPKLX010003130.1:0-11552 GCA_026898415.1 Leonotis leonurus
AGATTAATAATAGTAACTAATAACATATCTTAGGTTAAATAATAACGAAGTTGCTACTCGTCATCAAATTTAAATACATACTTGAGACCAAGGGTTTCGTAATAATGACAATTTCGAGGAATTCACTACTTATGTCGGAATTCAAAATGCGGGGTATTACAGCGACCGCTGAGTGGTTCCATTAGACGCTCCTCGCGCGCTATCCGCTGAGGCCATTAGCCGTTTTCTGAATCAACCGCTAGGGTCAGCAGCCGCTGGGGGGCCAGCAATCGCTGACCCTGGCGCATGTTGGCTCGCGCGCTGGCTCGGCCTGGGACACGTACTGCCTATTCAGCAGTCTCCTAGGGCCACACGACTGCTAACTTGTGCTCTCGGCTCTCATCATCATTTTCTCATCCCGTTTCTTACTTTAACACTTGTTTAGGCTCGTGATCCTGAAACATAAAGTGAAACGTAAATCAAGCCCGAAACATCATGCAAAGTAGTAATTTGGACTCAAAAAAAAATAATGTTTGATTATATAGTTTGTCGGATAGATCGTAGTAAACGATCTGCTAGCCGGTCCATACAATAACTATGGTGGACTGCCGACATACCTAAATTTGTCATAAGTCAACCACTCAGTGCATTGTCAGATCAAAGAAAATATTTTAAGGAATGAAATACAAGAATACCAAAGTAGATCTACAATAGATCATTCATGTTAGGACAAAGCACTAGGAAAACGCGTGAAAGGTGGAACAACTAGCATTATAGGCGGAACGTGTAACATCAACCATGTCATGCATTTAATGAAGCCATTAATGAGATGAAGAAAGACACTTCTCTCTCTAACTGATAGTTCTAGTCATGGATCTATAAATACCACATTCACTTCTAGAAATGAGTACAAGAATTCAAGCGATTAAATCAGCCATTACTCTGCTCACAATCTTCAAGCTTTCAATGTTAAAAAACACTCCAAGTTGAACCCATAATTCTTTGAGTGTTTTACAGCCGCTTGAATCTTTGTGTTTCTGGAAAATCTTTTCAAAACTAAAGTCAAAGATCTAACTTAGATCAAAGTAAATTTTTTATTTCTTAGATTGTAATTCTCAATCTTCGAAAGAAGTAAAGTGTAATCACAAAGATAAAATCTAGTTTTGATTTATGTTTGTGGTTCGTACTCAATGACTAAAAAGAAAGAAAAATATTTAGTGAATTTTTGATCTAGTTCTTGATCGAACCGTGGACGTATGTACAATTTATCCTGAACCACGTTAACTACTTATGTTCTTTAAATTTCTTATTTACTTTGAATATTTATTCTCATACATATCATATTCTTAAATCTTTGTGTTAAAGATTCGAGTAAGAAAATCATTTTCCTCATTAAAAAGAGCATTAACCGCCAAACTTCCGCACACAACTTGGTTTTAGTTTAACTTGTTTTAAATTATTATTAATTTTTGTTAATTATTTCTCAAGGCCTTACTTGTGCATGTTTTGATCTTCGTGAAAGAAGAACTTAGCTGCAACTCAAGCTATATTACTTTGTTAAGTGTGCTTAAGTTTTGATAATTAAGTTTAACCGCGAAAACCTTAAAAGTTTTGAACTAATTTATTCCCCCTCTCCCCTATACACCAATCTCGCTCTTTCGTAAAGAACAACGAGCCACCTTGCGAGCGCAGAGCATACATCGCCCGCTCGGTTGGCCGCGCGAGGAAGTAGAACCCTGGGGCCAACAGTCGCTGGACCCCAAGGACCGGTGGGTAATGGCTCGGCAGAGGTAGAACCAGGGGTCCAGTGCCCGCTGGGTGGGACTTTCGGATGGGACAGACACTCATGCCCAACGGCCGCTAGACTCTCCGCGACCACTGGGTGTGATTTTAGATCGCGAATTATGTTATTTAAACCTCTTTTTTGACGTATTTCAAAACATTCTTTTTCCCCTTTTATAAGAACCCTAGAATGCTTGAGTACTTTATTTTCTTTATAATTTTGTCTTGGGAGAAAGATTGAGTGCGATTTAGACGCTCAATCCAAGGTTTAATCTTAGCAAGTATGTTTTAATTCTTTTTTTTTTTCTTGATCTATGGATTAATTTGTCTTTCTCTACCTAGGGTACTTTAGAATCTCTTTAATTATTTATTGACTGTTATTTGATTCATGCTTTTGATTAAACATGTTGATAATTGAATTGAATGCTTGATCACCATTTAATTCATTTTTATTTTAGATAAGATTGAGAAATAATTCTAGAATTCGACCTAGGGTTTAATTAAACAACAATTCTAAATCGGAATCGTATGAATTTCATTGTGAATTGCGGCTTAATTATCGAATACAAAATTTAGTAATTAAGCAACTCTAGGAAATGATTAATTCACTGTGAATCATTGTTCTTAATTAATGAATTATTTCTATGGTGATCTAATACGAGAGTCATGATTGCCTTTATTTACGAATACATAAGTTAGTAACTAGACTTACTATAAGAAAGCCCTTAACGAATGAACAATAGCATGTGTATAATAGATTTTATTATATTTATTTTATTAAATCTGGAATCCCACCATTTTATTATATTTTTTTTTGTTTGTTTATTTTATTTCTTGTTTCTCCGGCTTTATCTTGGTTTAGAGTGTTTAGATTTATTTTCTTGTTTTAATAGTACTTAGGATTAGAATCACCCTACTAAGTTTTCCATCGAGATTCGACCAAAGTTAACTTGTCATGTGCAATAGGCCTCATATATTTGCGAGAACCTAGAGTTTACATTTTAGGTTAAACAAATTTGGTGCCATTGCCGGGGAAAGCTTTAGGCATTTTTTATTCTTAGTGTTATTTGTGTTCGTTATTTCCTTTCTTGTTCTGTGTTTTTTTCGTATCGTGTTTTTATTTTCTGTTATTTATTTATTTTTCTTTCTTTTATTTTATTTAGGTATGTTCTCCCATAAGTTGCATTTGACTGGTCTGCTGTGGTGGTAGGTAGTGTATGCACGAGCGTCGCAACCTCAATCTGAGTCTAGTTCCTGTTGTTGATAATGTGCACCAGAGGAGTTTTCTTCAAGCAGTAATCCTGGAAGGAGAGATCATGAAATGTGATCTCCTGTAGTTGGAACATCAAGCAAATGGTTCAGACCACTCAGATACCAACGACAGCGTGACTAGCTCGAGTACAGTCCCAATGGCAGCCCGACAGATGAAGGAATTGGCTTGATCGGTGATCGAAGAATATGCATCACCTATTGTCTTGGGTGAGGAAGCCCGTAACTACGAGTTGAAGAACATCCACTTCAACTAGTTTTCTTCCTTTTACGGTATGCCAGGGGAGAACGCATTGAACTTCATCCGGGAGTTCTATGCAATTGTTTATACCTTCCCCCTTGGAGAGCTGAACGAGAAAAAGTTGAAGATGAGGTGCTTTCCCTACACCTTAAAGGACAAGGTGAAGACGTGGTCTATGTCTTTGCCGCCGAATTCGCTCCAGAACTAGGATCATGTGTCAGAGAAATTCATAAGATATTGGTATCCTAATCAGAAGACTCAAGAGGTGAGGTTGCAGCTGGTGACTTTCACTCGGATGGACGGAGAGTTGCTATATGAGGCTTGGGAGCGCTTCAAAGGCCTTCAAATGCAGTGCCCGCACCACAATCTCTCATATGAGCTGCTTAAATAGTTTTTCTATGATAGTCTGCATCAGAACTTCCTGTATATGGTGGATAATGCAGCTGGAGGAGAAATGGGGAGCAAGACAGTTAAGGAGCTCACTGAGATCTTCGGGACTATGGCTGAAAATTCGTAGCAGAGGAGTTCTAGAGTCAAAGAAGAAGGTGAATGAAGTGAGCTCTAATCCGGATCTTGTGAGGCAGTTGGCGGAGCTGACCAGGCAGGTACAGTCGATTCGCGACTAAGATGAGCAGCCCCGTAAGAAGCTGGGGAATGAGATATGTGGCATTTGTGGAGACTTCGGGCATGGTGCAAACATCTGTGTGGAGGCGGTCGAGCCCCAGTTGAGTACGAGGAGCAGGTCTTTACCGTGCAAGGATTCCAACCCCATCCGTAGTTTGACCCTTTTTTGAACTCCTATAATTCGGGTTATCCGCCATCACTTGAATTTTTCTTAGAGGTAGCCATCTTAGCCAGGATAGAATGCGCCACAACAACAATATCATCAGCAGTAGTCATATCAGTCGAAATAGTGATGCATGATGGTATGAATTGATTTATACGATTAGCTAGTTGTTTAGTACCACTTATTGCGTATCCTTGTTTAATAATGAAAAATGAACTTGTCGATAGGTCTGTGCTCTTCTGGGAACCATGAGCATGGAAACCGCATGAGGATACATTAGGGAACCCCTAATTGTTCACACCTCATGACAATGACCATATAACTTGACATTTTTCTAATTATCTTTGTGAGATCCTTAAGATAAGAGTATATAAGGATTCTACCCCGCTCTCTTAATCAAAATTCAAATCTATAAAAGAGATGGGTATGAGAAACCACACCAGGAAAACTCGAACATTCTGAGTACACACCCGGTGAACATTGTCCTCAATATTCCTCATGTTTAAAATAAAAAGTAAAAGAAAAAGATATGCTAATAAAGTGAAGAATAAAAACTCTAGTCGATTATGTGATTTCGATGATACCGTTTGCATCATTGTTTTGTTTTGTTCGAATTGATGAGTATCTAGTTAGTGTGGGCCACTTACTTCTATGATCTCTATGTGACGTGACATGATGATAGATAGGTTAATCTTGGGAACGATTTGATGTCTTGTCAAAAATACATGTCATGTTAGATTTTTTCTAAAGATATTTTAGACTAAAGTTATGCTTGAGGACAAGCAAGGTTTTGTGTGTGGAGGGGTTTTTTAGCCTCTTTTTTGTCGTCCAAACTCGTATATCCATCGTCTTTATTATTATAGTTTTCCCATTTTGCATGATGTTTCGGGCACAATTTTTACGTTTCATTTTATGTTTTAGGATCACGAGCTCAAACGAGTGTTAAATTTGAAAATGGAATGAGAAAAGATCTAGAAATGATGAGAGAATGAAGTTAAGGGCCGAGAGCAAAAGTTAGAGCCCGCGGAGCACCAGGAGACCACTGACTTGGCCTCTTGGTGAACCTAGCCGAGCTAGCACACGAGGGAGCAAGAACCAGGGTTAGCAACCGCTGGCCCCTCAGCAGCCCCTGACCCATCGCATGACCCGAAAAAAGCAGGTCAATAGCATAACGGATCCCACGGACTCACCGAGTCAATGGTTGCTTAACCCTTAAGCGGCCACTGACTTCTTAACGTCTATAAAAAGGGCAACGTGATTCCTCATTCAAAAATCTCATTTTACGCACTTTTATTCCGAGTACTTCTCAATTCCTCATCCTATGGTTTAGATTTGTAACTTTTTAGCTTAGTTTTTTCATAGAGTTCGAGTTTATTTAGTGTTTTGATTACGTAGGATAGCCGATTATAACATTCAAGTTAGATTGCAAGCGACTCGAAGAAGACCTTTTCTTTTCTTTTCATTGTTCCTTTTCTTTTCTTTTATTTTTATTTATTATGTTTACTTATTTATTCTATATTGTGATACGCATAACGTTCTCGTTTAGTGTTTTGTATGCAAGGTCGTCGCAGTACTAAAAATCCTTTGACGCCCTTCATCGACAATGTACACCGGAAACGTGAGATTTTAACCACCCTTTAAGAAGACCTCGAGTGCACTGACAAATTTTTGCTATCACAACTATTCGACGAGATGGCCGAGTAGACCATTGAAGAAAGACCGCACTATATGGGCGATTTCACTAGGCCCAAATTCGGCGCTACCACTAATTCAGCCATTTGTCCTGTCACCTGCAGTTAGGAATTACGAGCTGAAACCTCACCACCAAACCCTACTACCAACTTACCACGGACTCCCAAGTGAAGATGCTCTGACGTTCATTCGAGAATATTGCACGGTGGTGAAAACTTTCCCACTACTCTCTCTGACAGAGGACCAATTAAAGTTGAAGTGTTTTCCTTACACTTTGAAGGATCAGACCAAATCTTGGTTCTTATCTCTTCCACTCGGATCACTAACCACTTGGGCATAGACGTGCGAGAAATTCATGTTGAAGTACTATCCTCATCATAAAACTCAAGAAGTACGTACTAAAATAATGAATTTCGTGCAAGCCCACGATGAACCATTCCATGAAGTTTAGGAGAGGTTTCAAGAGCTTCTACAGCAGTGTCCACATCATCAAATGGCACCGGAGATGTTGTGCCAGTTCTTTTACGATGGTGTACTCCAAACTACACAATTCATGGTGGACAATTCAACCGAAGGAAACATAGCAGTCAAGACAGCGGAGGAGATGAATAAAATATTTGAAACACTAGCAGAAAATCATCTCGACCTCTCCATATGGAAGCAAGCGCAGTGACCGCTAGCCCTGATCTTAAAGAGCAAATGGCGGAGATGATGCGGGAGTTACAAGAATTGAAGATGAACCGATCCCCATCACCGTCTGTACATCAAGTTGCACCTGAGCCATGTGGAATTTAAGGTGACTATGGCCACGTTGTGGAGTGATGCCAGCGAATGGGAGAGATGACACCTGAAGAACAAGTTGAGATTTACGCTGCACAGGGATTCACACCCTAACCTCACCCTCCTCAACAAAACTCGAGTTGGAGGAATCAGCAAAACCCGGGGTGGAAATCACAAGCTCAAGGTCACGGAACGCAAAACTTCCAGAATTTCTCTAACAGCCGACCCCAATTCCAGCAGCAACAATATTACTCACAGCAGCCTCAGTTTTTTCCACCACAACAACAGTTCTATGCCCCACCGATGCAGCCATTCCCACATCAACTTTTTTCTCCCCAAAAATAATCTATTGAGGACAGTTTAGTTGCATTTATGCAAGAAAACAAGAAGGTCCGAGAAGCTCAAGATGCCACAATTAAACTTCTCGAGACATTTATGGGGCATATTTCTGCCGTAGTTAACCAGCTATAGCAAAACCAGCAGATGTGGAAGATTCCGGGACAAGGTCAACAACCCCATCAAGTGCAAGTTGTGTCCGTCCTCAGGAGTGGAGAAGTGGTGGATAAGAAGATGGAGATACAACCCAAATGTAAAATTGACAAGGAGAACGGATCACCTGAAGTGGAGAAAAAATACTACATCAAGTGCAAGTTGTGTCCATCCTCAGGAGTGGAGAAGTGGTGATAACAAGATGGAGATACAACCCAAATGTAAAATTGACAAGGAGAACTGTTGGTCCCGAAAGAGCAAGGTTTGGTGTATGGGGGGGGGGGGGGAATACACCAAATACATACTTTTCAGTTTACTTGGTTGATTATAAGAGAGTTCAAGCTATTCTTAAACAACAAATTGCTTGGCAGATGACTGACCAGATCGATAGCAGGTCAGTCCAGACAGATTGCTATCTAGTGTAAATATTTAGACAATAATAAGAGTGATCTTATTACTTTCTAAGTATTGTGTGTGTGCGGAAATATGGTGGACTTAGTTGGTGCTCTTATATAGAAAACCTTAATGATTAATCAGATTGATAAAGCAGGTTGATTGAGATGCAGTCTATATGGAAGTGTAAGGAGTTAGAATAAATAAGCAACTGAAAATAAAATATGCATAAAGATAAATGACACAGTTGTTTAACGTGGTTCGGGAAATCCCTACGTCCACGATCTGATCAAAACTAGACCAGATTATCCACTACTTGGATGCTCTTCTTCTTTATACTCGTGGAGAACGAGTCACAAGTCTCAAACACAATCTGGTTGAGACTTATGCACGAATGAGGGTCGTGTCCCTTTACAACAGATTACCTCTACGTTACCACTAGAAAACTACTAGCTAACAGGGTGATCTTCTTTCTCTCGATAAGACATACTTGAATCGAGGTTGGGTTGATGTGATTTAGAATCTCGAACAGTTTGAAGTCTTGAGTCTGATGTTGAGATTGATTGCTTGAGAGTGTTTGATCGATGTAGCACACACCTTCTCCAGACTTTGAACTCCAAATATATAGGCTTTTGAATTTGAAATTCTAGCCGTTTGTTGATTGGCGTGAGATTGATTGTAGATTGCCAATCAATGAGGTCCATCATATCTGTTATTGCCTTGTAGAAACGTTTACTCAATCCTCTAAGTATGGAAAACAGATCGCTAACGGTTACTTTCCTTCCTCGTGTTAATCATGGATTCTCCTTTCAAACCTTAGTGGATGGATTTCAATATTGACGTGGAAAATGGATAGGATGTGTAGGATGATGTCATCTGGTGGTTTGATGACTCTATCGATCTGGTGCTTCGATGTGATCATCGATCTGGTCGGTGATCTGGTCGGTGAATGTCATAGCAGATCGATTTCTTCTCTTTGAAAAAATGTCTTGGTCTTCATCCTGGACAATTATAGAAATGACTTCTATAAGAATAACTCCTTTACATGCTAAGTTATCTCCTAACCTGTTCTCTATCAGAATTCACTTCATGCGTAGTGATATGTTAACATGTAGAACAGTTTAACTCTAATTAAAGTTGTAAAGACTAAGTGTGTTTCGAGAGATCATCATCAAAACCAAAATACTTCGGGGTTCCCAACAATTTCCACCTTTTTGATGATGTCGAAACTACACTTTACAATATCATCCTATTTAAGCATTAAGAGTGATCTGGTTTAAGAGCCAGATAGTTAATGTTTTCGTTATTAGATCATAACGATTAATAGAAGTTGTATGTGTTCTGGACAATAAGATTTTGTCATCAGAAACCCAAAGAATGTTCATAGATATAGAGTAAAAGGGTTACAGATTCCAAAATGTAAGAATTACAGATAGTAAAGGATGTGAAAAGATGTATCTATCTGCTCTTCCTCTTTTCTTCTTGTTGTCTCTTCATTTTTGCTCTAGTCTCATCAGAAATCATCTGGACACTTTCGTACACTCCCTCTCTGACCCTGATGTAGTCTGGGTCTTCAGCATCGATCTTGTATCCCCTGTTTTCTGCAAGCTGATTTATGAAGTTCAAGAGGTAGGTCTTGTCGGGGAGTTTAGTGCCAGGGATATCTGGACATTCTCTGAATTCACGTTCTGGTGCAGTTATGGTGATCTGAGCTTCTGCAGCAGCTGCTCTAATGGCCTGGACCAGATCCTTAGCATCATTCATATCCAGGTAGAGATTGAAGGCTTCATTGGCTGTGCCTTCGCAGTAAGCTGGTTCTTTGATGAAGTACCGACACATGATAAATCCGTATTTCAGCCCTTCCCAACCTTCCTTCAGATTGTCTGGCATCCAGTTGGTTTCTCCTTCTTTTGGCTTTTTGGTCTTGATGGGTGCGGAGGAGAACCAACCAGATCCAGACTTCATCTTCTTCTTTTGTGGTTGAGAGTGGCTTGATCTTCTTGATTCAGATTTGGATAGCCTCTTGGTTTGAGCAGATGGTTGGTTTGGTCGATCTGGTGCAGCTGGCTGCCCAGGTTGAGCTTCTCTCCTTTCTTCTGTAGCACCAGATTGACCTTTACCCTTTCCTCCAGCTCCTTTCTCCTTCCTCATGCTAGATCCTTCCCCCTTTTCGACATCATCAATATAGATTTTGATGAGTGCCTTAAGGGAGGTGATCTCCTCCTTCATCTCCTTTATCTCTTTTTCTGAATCCATCTTGTAGTTGAGTTGGGACGTGATGTTTGCGTTGGATTCATCAATATTTTGTTCCATGGAGGATTTGGCACTGGTGAGATGAGCAGTGAAATTCTCTTGTTCTTCTTTGATAGCCCCAATCTCGTCGAAGTAAGAGTCAATCAGCTTCCTCTCAACAAAGTTCACTCCATCAGCTTCAAATTGTTTGAGTTGTGATCTGATTTCAATTTTGGCTGCTTTGATCACTTCCTCAGAGACTCCATCAGTCTGGTCTTTGACTATGGCATGAACCATGTCTTTCTCCTTTTTGGCAAAGTCTGTGACAATTTTATGCATCTCTTGAACCTTGTGCTCCATTGATGACAGAGTCTGATCAATCTGTTCTTTTCTTTGATCTGCAGCAGATCTATCATCATCCATCTTTTTGCTTAGCTCTTCCAGCTTTATTCTGCATACTCTCCTCAATTTTGAGTCCTCCTGGTCTATATGAGATTTGATGCTGTTGTTGAATTCAGTGAGGACTCTGGTGGCCTGGTCTTGAACAGTGGAGAGAGTCACATACATGAATTTATCCACTTTAATGGAGATTAGATCATTGACTTGTGCATTGGATAGAGATTGATGTTGAGTCATCAGTATCTCCTCCAGATTTGTAGTCTCCACAAATTCGTCCATGGTAGCTGCGACAGAGGGGGTGTAGATGTTATCAGTCTGTTTTCCTCCCACCCTCTGTCCAGTAGGTTCTTCTTCCTCTCGAGGATAATTAACTACCTCGATCTGGATTATTGTGCGTTTCTGGGCTGGTTCCCCCTCAACTTGTGCAGTTGGCTCAGCTGTTTCTGTAGTTGTTGTGGTCTGTTCAGCAGCATCAGCCTGTTGCTGATCTGGTTCAGTGTCTGGTACTGTTGCACCCTGTTGGTGGGCGTCAGCCATCTCTTCATCATCTTCATCCACTACACTTTCAAAGAAGTGTAGTAGTCCTTCTTTCTCATATATCGATCTCAGATCGATCTGTAATTTCTTGGCCTCATGTTGTGCTATGGAAAGAATGTTCTGGAGATAAGTATCTCTCAACTCTGCAATAGAGGAGACTTCGAAGATATTTAGAAGTACGGCCTCTTCTGCCTTGAGTGCAGAGATCGATCTGGTTTTGAGTAAGACGTCGAGGATATATAATTCTTTGTCCTTAATGAGAAGGAGTAGCTTTAGTCTCCTTGCAGTATCATAACTCTCTGGAGTTAACTGGATGCTAGGAAATGACTTAAGGACAGAGTGATCTGCTTCTGCTTCTAGCAGCTTTACCACTGTTTCAGCCTTTTTCTTCTCCACATCTTCATCTGAGGATTCATCTTCTTCTTCCTCCTCATCGATCTGCTCTAATTGTTCAGCAGATGATGGACTGGCTGTGTGAGCGGGGGAGAAGTCCTTGACCTGACTTTGTTAAAGGAGGAGATGGGGGCAACTTCCTCTGGTGGACCTTCAACCAGATCCTCCTCATCCTCAACCTCTTGTTGAGGGATAAATGTTTCCATAATGATAGGTTCCTGAACCTGGACTTCTTCCACTGGTTCAGCAAGTTTCTGTAGTCTTCTCCTCTTGGGCTTGGGCTGTTGAGCAGCCGTAGAAGCATCAGTATCCACTGAGCTTGCTCTTCTAGTGACTCTTCTTGATGGAGTTCTTTCCACTGGTTTCTCCTTGGTGGTGCGAGATTTGATTGATTTTTCCGTGGGGGCAGATGGGGGAATCCAGATTGGGTTGGAGCTCCCCATCTCTATCAAGGCGTTAGCATGTACGGGGTCTGTCACCTTGGCTATCAGATTGACTGTGATTCCCATGGAGATCTCAATCTGGTGTTGGTCTGTAAAGACCCGCTCTTTTCATTAGACCTATTTGTGTCCAATACGT
>JAPKLX010003086.1:0-11615 GCA_026898415.1 Leonotis leonurus
TGA
Source organism: Leonotis leonurus (assembly GCA_026898415.1). Lineage (NCBI taxonomy): Eukaryota > Viridiplantae > Streptophyta > Magnoliopsida > Lamiales > Lamiaceae > Leonotis > Leonotis leonurus. Next base: position 4 of record JAPKLX010003086.1, read on the forward strand.
GTGAACATCATCAAAACTTAGAATATATTGTGGGGTTCCCAACAATTTCCCCCTTTTTGATGATGTCAAAACCACACTTAGTCAGCTTAATCAAGTATGAATCATGTTCTGGAGAGATTAGCTTTTTGTTATTTAAGGTAAATAACAGTAAACGACAATAACATAGAAACTCCATATTCATTGATATATGAATTGATGAGTACAGGAGTTAGCAGAAAAGATAAAGCAAAGGCAAAAGATAAGAATTAACTATCTAAGAGAACCATCTAGCTGCTCCGCCCTTCTTCATCTTTTCTCTTTGTGCGTCGGATACCAGCTGGATGCTCTCATAGATACCATCTCTTACCCTGGCATAGTTTGGATCATGGTTGTCGATTTTATTGCCTTTGATCTTTTCCAGTTGATTGATGTAGTTCAGAATGTACGTCTTATCTGGAAGATTACTGCCTGGTATAGTTGGGCAGACCATATACTCTTTCTCTGGAGCTTTTATCTGAATTTTGGCATCAGAAGTTGCTGTTCTGATCCTCTGTACTATCTCCTGATCACTAAAATTCTCCAGATAGCGATGAAAATCTTCATCCGGCGTAGACTCTGAGTATGTGGGTTCCTTCAAAAAATATCGGTTCAAAATGAAACCTTGCTTAACCTTTTCCCAGTCATTCTGATCTCCTTCTGGAACCCAAGCATCTGTGGGTGTTTGTTTCTTTAAGGACAGGTTCCAGGAGAAGGCTTTCTTCTTCTTCTTTTTGGACTGGGTGGTTGACTGAGAAGACTGTTGCTGCGATCTTTCTGTTGATGTAGGTGAAGAGAAGGGAGTTTGAAAAGATTTCTCTTTAGCTTCCTGGGCAGCCAGCTTCCTCTCCCTCTCTGCCTGTTCTTTATAGAATTGTGCTCTGAATACAGGATCGCATGCTTGATCCATGCTCACTCCGAACAGCAGAAGCTCAGCTATCTGGTCACCCTCGTCTATCGGCTTTTTGCCTTTGTCCATGGGAGTGTGTGATGCTGGATGAGCTGGTTGTTCTGTTCCAATTAGAGTGGGATCTGGTCTTGGAGGAGTAGTTGGCCTGGGTTGGGTTGGTGCTGGTGTTTCTGTTGTCATCTCCACCTCTTCTGTTCTCAACATCTTGCTGCTTTCTTTGCTTCCTTTGCCTCCTGATATTTCCCCCTTTTTGACATCATCAAATAGGGTACTTATCAATGTACGTAGAGAGGTAATCTCCTCAGTCATTTTTGCCATCTGCGTCTCAGCATCAATTTTGAACCTGAGCAGAAAATTAACTGTCTGGTCAGTGGCATTGAGTTTCTGCTCGAGCCTGCTGTTCATGATTGACAGAGTCTTGTCATAGGTTTCTTGAAGGTCTTCAACAGCAGCAAGACGGTTGTTCTGTTGCTCAAACTCTTCTGGGTTTGGGTAAAGAAGGTCATTTAAGACAGCGACCTGGTGTTTCCGCATCAGCTCCACAAATTTCTGAGTTTCAAACTGAGCTAGTTGGGAGTGGATGGACAGGTCAGTGTCTTCCTTCAGTTGAGCAGCGAGTGCAATTCCTTTCTTGTCAACTGCAGCGTGAATTGTGTCTTCTTGTTTGGCAAGCAAATCAGCAAGCAAGGCAGTGGCCTTTTCTGCTTTGTCGTCTATTCCAGTTAGACGGAGATTGATCTTGTTCTGGTTAGTTTCAGTTGCTGCCCTATCATCATCCATCTTTTTATTCAGTTCATCCCTAATTTTTCTGAGTTTGCCTCTGAGGTCCTTGTCCATGTCATTTACATAATCCTTCTGATGCTGATTAAAGTCAGAGAGGATCTGAGTGGCCTTTTCTTGTATGGAGTTGCAGACATCAGTCATGGTGTCTTCAACTCTAAGAGTAATCAGATTATCCAGTTGATAATTATTGAATGTCTTGGGCTCTCTTTCCAAGATTTCTTCCATGGTGTAGAAGTTGACGTGTTTCTTCAACTTCTGTGCAGCGCCATGGGTATAAATTTCATTGCTTGTCTCTCCGCCAATATGCTGGCCAACTGGTTCATCATCACCAGAATCAAGGTCAATGATGGGTGTTTTCTTGGGAGACTGTCTTGTTGAAGTTTCTCCCTGTGCTGGTTGATGGTGTGTGGGAACAGATTCTGGTACCTGGACCTCAGGTTGTGCTGTTGATAAATCAACTTTCAATGCTGCTGCCTCCTGCTTCATGAGGCCCGAGATAAGGTGTTGATATTCTGCTCTCACTTCATGAACTGTGGAGACTTGGAGTAGATTGAGAAGTGTGGCCTCTTCCTTCTTCAGTTCATCAATTGACTTGATCTGGAGCAGTGCATCAAAAATGTAATACTCGCTGTCCTTGACCAGCAAGTAAAATTTGACACGCCTGGCAACTTCCAAACTCTCGGGAAGTTGTTGAATGTTGGGAAAATCTTGGAGTACAGAGTGTTCTGCCTCATTTGCCAGTAAGCTAATGACACTCTCTGCCTGGCGTTTTCTCTCCTCCTCCTCATCAGCAGATTCGCCTTCTTCTTCATCCTCGCTGATTCGTTCCATTCTGCTTGGGGAAGGAGTAGCTGTTCTGGCAGGAGAAAAATCTTTCTCAGGATGACTTGTTTCTGGTTGAGCATCAACAGCGGGGTTTTCTGCTTGTTCTGCTGTTGCTTGTGGTGCCTCTGTTTCTTGTTCTGTGTGTGCTGGCATATCTGATTGTTCTGCTGTTTGTGCTGGTGGTGAAGAGGGTTCTTGCACTTTCTGGAGTCTCCTTTTCTTTTGTTTTGGCAGGGAAGCAGAAGTTTCTGTCTCAACAGAACTTCCTCGCTTACGTGTTGCCTTTTCTTTGACTACTTTCTCCTTGGTGGTCTTACCCTTCTGCTTTTCCACACCTTTAGTAGGTGGCATCCAAGTAGGGTTGGAACTACCCATTTCCAGTGCAGCAACACGGTGCTCTTCATCAGGGATCTTGTTGAAAAATTGAGGTGCGAGTCCCAAAGACATCTCCAGCTGGTGCTGGTCCTTGGGAATAGAGAGATCAGTGTTGAATTCTACTGCATCTTCCCAGACCTTCTGGGTGAAGAATCGCTCAATCATCAGACTTATCTTGGTGGAATGGCGAAGGTTTCTTCGAACTTCCACTGAAGTTCCTCTGCCCTTGCTATCCTTTGAGTAGGTCACCAGTTTTGCTTCTTTAGCCATCAGCTCAAAGAGGATTCTGCTCCAGTTGACTCGAAGGTTGAGAACAACCGCTGTGAGAATTCTGAATTTCTCAGGTGTGACTTGATCATAAGTGCCACTGTGGTTGAGAAAGATCCTCTGAACCACTTCTAAGAGTAGCTTGAACCCAGGTTGGAGTAGGGATCTTTGGAACATCCGTCCAGTATAAGAGATGGGTATCACCATCATGATCTCAACAGCTTCTTGTAATTGCTTCATTGTAATATCTTCCAAAGCTAGACCTTCATCTTTTAGCCTGTAAGTTTGATTGATCATTTCAATCACATTATACGGTGTCTTGCTTGTTCTGTCACCAATTGGCATTAGTACATTGGCTTCAAAGCCATGCTTGTCATTCTGCCATGTCAGATAGAAGGTAGCCACTTGCTTTGCCAGGAACATATTTGGATGTGAAGTGACAATATTGCAGAAGCCTATTCTCACAAGAATAAAACAAATGCATATGTATATACATCAGTTTAAATGAATGATATGAGCATCTAGCATAAACAGAGTCATAGAACAAATTCAGAACAGTTCATAAGCAAGTAATATTTCAAGCATACTGCAGATATGGTAAAACACAATAAGTTTAAAACCTTTGCAGCGTTTGACCATTGCAAAGATTTCTTCAAGTTTTCGAAATCCGTGAGTGTCAAGAACTGCATACGGTTCAGGTGAAAGAAATCGCTGAACCTCAGCAACGTGTTGAAGAAAAAGAGAAGTTTGAGGTGCCATAGTCAAACGCAAAGATGTTTTGAGAAGCGATTTGCAGAAGTTTTGGGAAATTCTTAAGTGCTTAGAAATTTTGAGAAGTGCTCAGTGCGATAAAGTGAAGGTGAACAGTTTAGAGAAGATATCGCATATATATAACAAAAATAATTAAGCAAAAATTAAAACAGTAAGTAATTCGAAGAGTTAAAAAAAATCTTCTCCCTTTTTAGATTTTCCCGCTTCTATGATTTGTTTTGCCGCCTTTCTTTGCGTGAGATGGACGCTCTAGATCCTAGGGTCTATATGTGAGCGTGTGCGTATCTCTTACTTTTGGCAACTTTCCTTTTCCTGTTTCTTGCAGGGATTTCCTCGATCCCAGTTCCCAAAGTTGTGCTAATCATGACGAAAATAGAAGATTTAGTAAATCTAGGGTAAAAATATCTTTTACAGTCCTGTAACCTAGGAGAGTGACGTCTTTTATCTTGACGCTTCAATTTCCTTAAAAGTTCCCCCTTGACTTAGCATTTAAGAAATAATTTTCACATGGCTTTTTTCGTCAATTTATTGAGAAAATTATGCCACGTGTATTTTATTTCAACTGAGCTTTCTGTCATTCTTGTAATTAGCATTCTGTTGATTATCTGGTAGCCTTCTGATGTTAGTTTTCTGGTAGCTTTCTGGTATTAGCTATCTGGTAGCTTTCTGGTCATGGTTATCTGGTAGCCTTCTGGTCATGGCTATTTGGTAGCCTTCTGGTAATAGCTATCTGGTAGCTTTCTGGTAATCTTCATCTAGACTGAGTAGTCCAAGTTTTCCACACAGCATCTTAAATCTTTCTTCTGGTAAAGCTTTAGTTAAGATATCAGCACGTTGGATGTCTGTATGAATCTTCTCAATCTTGATCTGCTTTCTCTCTACATGATCTCTAATAAAATGATGTCTCACATCGACATGTTTGCATCTTGTGTGGAGTACTGGATTCTGTGTTATAGCTATAGCACTTGAGCTGTCACAGAATATAGGTATCTCCTTTACATCAATCTCATAATCTCTTAGTTGCTGTTTCAACCATAGTATCTGTGCACAACAGCTTCCAGCAGCCATATATTCTGCTTCTGTGGTTGATATAGCAACAGATGTTTGTTTCTTTGAAAACCAAGATATCAACTTGTTTCCAAGGAATTGACATGTCCCAGAGGTAGACTTTCTGTCCAGTTTGCATCCTGCATAATCTGAATCAGAATAGCCTGTAAGCTCAAAGTTATCATCTTGTGGATACCAGAGACCAATGTTAGCTGTTCCCTTAAGATATCTAAGTATCTTTTTGGCAGCTTCCATGTGTGATTCTTTAGGATTGGCTTGATATCTGGCGCAAACTCCAACTGCATATGTGATATCTGGACGGCTTGCTGTAAGGTATAGAAGAGAGCCAATAATTCCTCTATATTGAGTAATGTTAGCTGGTTTTCCTTCTGGGTCTGGATCTATCTTTCCATTTGATTGCATAGGAATTTTCACTGCTCTGCTGTCTTTCATTCCAAACTTGACTAGCAGATCGTTGATGTACTTTGCTTGATTAACAAAGATACCATCTGATAATTGTTTTACCTGCAGACCTAAAAAGAAATTCATCTCACCCATCATGGACATTTGGTATTTGTTCTTCATTAGTTCTGCAAATTTGTCACACAGATAGGGAGATTGTGATCCAAAGATTATGTCATCAACATATATCTGGACCAACAGAATGTGTTCTTTGACTTTGATGACAAATAATGTCTTGTCAACAGAACCTCTTCTGAAGCCTGATTCCAGTAGGAATGTTGACAATGTTTCATACCACGCTCTGGGTGCCTGTTTTAAACCATAGACAGCTTTAGCTAGTCTATATACTCTCTGGTCAGGATTCTCTTCTTCAAAACCAGGTGGTTGCTCAACATACACTTCTTCTTCAAGTATGCCATTAAGGAATGCACTTTCAACATCCATCTGGTATACTTTGAATCTCTTGTATGCAGCATATGCTAAAAATAGTCTAATTGCTTCCAATCTGGCCACTGGTGCAAAGGTCTCATCAAAGTCGATACCTTCCTGTTGATTGTATCCTTTTGCAACTAGTCTAGCCTTATTTCTGACTACTTCTCCATTCTCATCTCGTTTGTTTTTGAATACCCATTTTACACCTATCACCCCTTGATGTTTTGGTCTGTCTACCATATACCAGACTTGGTTTCTCTTGAACTCATTGAGTTCTTCTTGCATAGCTATGACCCAGTCTACATCTCTAAGTGCTTCATAGGTGTCAGAGGGTTCAGCTCGTGATAAATAACAACTGAGAAGTGCACTTTCTCCATGCATTCTTCTGGTTCTAACTCTATCTGTTGGGTTCCCAACAATCTGTTCAGAAGGGTGATTTTCTTGAATCCATTTCCTTCTGCTAGATATCTCCTCTTCTGATATCTCTGGTTCTGGTTCATTTGCTGGGTCCTCAAATTCTGGATGAGAAGTTTGAAAAGGATTTTCAGTTTCTGGTTCTTCTTGATCATTATTCCAACCATTTGAATCTCTTGATTCTTCGGGTTGATTTGGTTCTGGTTCAATAGAGTTGTCTCCTCCTTCAGGCTGATTGTCTTCTGGTGTAGTTAAGGTTGTCTGTTCTGTTCCCCCTTGCTGCAAGCTTACTGTTTCTGCACTGTTGGGAATTTCAACTTCATTCTCTTCTGATGTATTCCAGATTAGAATATCTTCTAACAGAATCCCTTTTGCTTTCTGGTTCTTGTTCTGGTCTTGTGTTTGATCAACATCTAGGTCTCTGTCACTAATAACAGATTCATCAAAAACAATATGAGGTGTTACTTCCACAATGTGAGTCCTCTTGTTAAAAACCCTATAAGCTTTGCTAACATCAGAATATCCTAAGAATATTCATGGATCAGCTTTGCTATCAAAGGTTTTCAACTGAGATTTCCCATTATTGTGAATGTAACACAGACAGCCAAAGGAACGAAAGTAATGAATCCTGGGTTTTCTGTTGTTCCATATCTCGTAGGGTGTCTTCCCATGTCTGATGGTAACAGCTGATCTGTTCTGGGTGTAGCATGCTGTATAGATGGCTTCTGCCCAAAATTTCTTTGGCACTCTGGTTGCATTGAGCATAGTACGAGCTGCTTCTTTTAATGATCTGTTTCTTCTCTCAACTACTCCATTCTGTTGAGGAGTTCTAGCAGCAGATGTCTGGTGAGTGATTCCCATCTGGTTGCAGTATTCCTCAACTTTCTGGTTTAGAAATTCTGTTCCACGATCTGTTCTGATGGTGGTAACAGAAACTTCCTTTTTCTTGGTGATTTTGTTAAGAAAGTTTGGCAGCTTCTCCAGAGTTTCTTTCTTCTTATACAGAAATATTACCCAAGTAAATCTTGAATAATCATCAATGATAACTAGAGTATATTTCCTACCATTTATGCTTAATGGTTTAACTGGACCAAATAAGTCTAAATGTAGTAATTCTAGTATTCTGGTTGAGCTCTGGGCAGATTTGCTTGAAAGAGATGATCTGGTCTGCTTTCCAGCTTGACACGCTTCAGAAACGTGGCTTTTGTCATAGACTTGTTCTGGAAATCCTTCAACTAGTTTCTCTCGTGCAATCTTATTGATTGATTTGAAGTTGAGATGGCTTAATCTTTTATGCCATAGCCAGCTAGTTTCTGACACTGTCTTAGTGACCAGACAGGTCTCTATCTGGTTGTTCCATTGCACAATATATAGTCTATCCTGCAATATCCCGGTAAGGAGTATCTCATCTCCTTCCTTGTTCTTCACCAAACAATTGTTAGCATTAAAGACAATCTGATTACCATTGGTACAGAACTGACTTACAGAGAATAGATTGTGGCTAAGTCCTTCAACGTATGATACGTTAGTGATGGTGGTCTTGCCAACTTTTATGTTTCCATATCCTCTAGTATATCCTTTTGAATTACATCCAAAAGTGACATGAGGTCCTGGTTTCTCTATGTAGTCTGATAGTAGGTTCTTGTCACACGTCATGTGTTTTGAGCAGCCACTATCTATTATCCAGATTGCTCCTTTTGCTACCTTGTACCTTCTTGCAGTCTTCTGATCCTGCAATTAAGTACACTTAGCTACCCTTCAATATCTGGGTGCTTGGTTATTAGCAAATGTTCCCTTTCGAATCCAAAACATTTTTGGGTTGGGGACAGCAATATAACAAGTAATAATATTTCCATTATTATCTACTTTTGACACAGAGTGATATATAGATGGATGATATCTTTTTATTCCATCCTTCTTTAATCCTTTGTTAGTAGGTGCTGTCCTGTTGACATTCTTCTTGTGAACCCTTTCTGTTTCTGTATAATCTGCTGGTCGTTCCCTTGTATGATGGTACTGTCTGTTTCCAGTCTGTTTCACCATCATCTTCTGTGGTTGTTCTTTCTTGTTCTTAAGATTTATCACTTGATCTGGTATCTGTTTCCTTTCTGGTACGAATTTTATGGTACACGAGGATTTATCTGAATGACCTGGATATCCTATTCCAGATGTACCCTTTTGCTGCATGTTAATTAGCAGTTTAGCACGTTCATCACTCTTGTAGATCATTTCTTTTCCTTTCTTGATCTTCTCTTCAGCAACATTGTTTCTTGTAATGAGATCTTTGACCTTAGAATTCAGCGAATGAATTTCATTGTCTTTTCCTTTAATCTGTTCTTCCAGATCAGCAATTTTAACAACGAACTGTGTGTTAGCAGTACTCAGTATCTGTTCTGTTTTCTTCATCCTTTCATTTTCTTCAACTACTTCTTTAAACAATCTCTTGATGCTTGAATAGCTTTTGAACATTTCATTGACTTCATTCCAAGAGTATTCATCTTGATCTTCTATTTCCTGTTCCAGATCAGTATTATTTGAAGAGTTAGAGTTGCAGGATTGTACCTCTACATCATCTAGACCGTTGTCTAGTCCTGCATAGCATTCATCCCAGTCTTCTTCTTCTTTGGCAAAGAATGCTTCATCATCATCTGTGGAACTATCAGATAGATGGCTTGAGCTGGAATCTTCTTCTTCTTCTTCTGCTATCATAGCTTTACGTTGAGCTTTTAGCTTTCTGTCCCTTTTAGCTCGTAGTTCTTCTCTCTGGCTTTTGGATAGGTCAGGACAGTCTGTCTTGAAGTGTCCTGTTCTTCCACAACCATAGCAAGTATAGTCAGTAGGATTAGTGATTTTACCATTACCTCTACTTTCTGTATTGTCATCAGATCGTTCTGCTTCTTTGCTCTTCTGATATCTACTTTTGTTGTCTTTGTAGAACCTTCGATACTTTCTTGATCTGACTTCCATCTTGTCCATTCTCTTAGCAATCAGTGAGAATTCTTTTAGTAATTTATCATATCCTCCTTCTTCTGATGCAGCAGATGATGTTGATTCATCTGTTTTGCACTTCGCTTTGAAGGCAGTCTCTTTCTCCTTCTTAGTGCTAGTTTCACTCTTCTTGCTGGAGGAGTGATCTGGTCCATGTATCCTTCTGATATCACATTCATGGACAACCAGATGATCAAAGAGTGCTTCTACCGACAGATCATTGAAATCAGCACGTAGAGGTTGCATAGCTGAGTAGATTTCCCAGCTTGGTGGTAAGGCTCTAAGAATCTTGAGATTCTTCTCTCTCTGTGTGTACTTATCCTTCTTGAAGGCAGATACTTCCAGTAGTACTTCAGTGAACCTATTCTTCATTTGTTCAATGGTTTCTCCAGATTTCATCTTGAATTCATCGAACTTATTACATGCTAGAGATAGTTTATTCTCGATCATTGCTTCGGATCCTAGACTGAGATCTCTCAAGGCTTCCCACATTTCTTTGGCTGTATCAAGATCTTGGATCTTAGCCAGATGGACTCCTTTTACAGTACTGGAAATAACTCCTTTAGCAAAATCATCTAGATTTGCTTCTCTTCTTTCTTCTGAGGTGTACTTTCTGGGATCTTTTAGTACAGTTTCTTTAACTGCTCCTGTCTCAGTAATGCGAGTAGTTTCTTCAGTAATGGCTAGAGGTCCTTCCTCAATTACTTTCCACATCAAGCAGTGATGAGCTTTGAGACACATCTTGATTCTGAAACTCCACTCTCTGTAACCTTGGATGGAGAATTCTTCGCATGCCCTGATAACAGATGATTCCATAATGACAGATAGGATGCAGATGATGAAAAAGATTTTCTAGATCTATTCAAGTAGACCACGCAGGTATTAACCTTGTGAAATAAAACAATGGTCAGTTTGAACCACTGCTCTGATACCACTTGTTGGTCCCGAAAGAGCAAGGTTTGGTGTATGGGGGGGGGGGAATACACCAAATGCAAACTTTTCAGTTTACTTGACTATTTCAATCAGAGAGATGTGAGCTTTCTGAATTACAGATTGCTCTAGATGATAGAACAATATGATTTTCTTAATCAATTAAGTTCTATCCAAGTAAGATCTCTCACGTGAGATATACAAGGCAGAAAGTAAGTGTGAACTTAATTTCCAGCAATGTATTGTGTGTGGAATAATGGTGGACTTAGTCGGTGCTCTTGTTAAGAAAATCTTTTGAAAACTTAATCGAGTATTTAGAAGATAGATTAAGAATGCAGATTTGAATGAGTATGATAGATGCAGAATAAAAACAACTGAATATAAATGCAGAATTTAAATGACACAGTTATTTTTACGTGGTTCGGGAAACCCCCTACGTCCACGGTCTAATCCAAACTGGATTAGATATCCACTACTAGGATACTCTTCTTATTTAACCTCGCTGAGAACGAGCCACAAGTTTCAATTACAAACCTTATTGAAACTTATGCACGAATAAGGGTCGTGTCCCTTTACAACTTACAGAAAACTACTGTAAACAGGTTATCTTCACGTTAATCCACTAGAAAACTACTAGCTAGTAAAGATCTCCTTCTTCTCTCGATAAGACAGACTTGAATCGAGGTGTGATTGCGATCACGAACGGTTTGAAGCTTTTGTCTGATTTGGAGATAGAATGCTTGATAATATTTCTGCAGTATAGTGCTTGCATATATTTTCAGACTTTGAAACTTCAAACATATATAGGCTCTGAATTTGAAATTCTAGCCGTTTGTTGATTGACGTGATTTGATTTGTGGATTGTCAATCAATTATATCTCTTCTTTCCTTGTAGAGTTGTTGATTGAATCTTCTATGATTGGTAAGCAGATCATCTGTGATTGCTTTCCTTCTCCATGTCAATCAGTGATTCAATTTCAAAATCTTCAATGGAAAGTCTTTAATGCTTTATCGACAGGTTTGGTTCTGCTCTTTCTGGTTTGCTTCTAACCTTCTGGTTGTGTCCTCTCTTGTCTAGTGACTTTCTGGTTGAACATTGACTTAGACATTTTCTGGTTGAGGTACTTTCTGGTAGAGCATACGTTAACCATTTTCTGGTTTAAGTACTTTCTGGTAGAGCATACGTTAACCACTTTCTGGTTGAAGTACTTTCTGGTAGAGCATACGTTAACCACTTTCTGGTTGAAGCATCTTCCATCTTTCTTGCTGAAGCTTTTCTGGTTCAACTTTCTGTTAAAGTTGACTAGCTTCATTTTCTGTTTGAGACTCTCTGGTTTAGCATTCTTTCTTTGAGACTTGCTGGTTTTGAGATTCTCTGGTTTAGCCTTCTGTC
>JAPKLX010003693.1:0-10752 GCA_026898415.1 Leonotis leonurus
CACGCTGGCAGTGATCACAGTCACCTCACTCTGCAATAGAGAAGAAACTAGAATGTTAATTTTAATTCGTTTATTTGATATTAAATTAATTCATATTCATAAATATTAAAGTTTACCTCTTCCATATGAAACATACGGTGTATGACGTCAATTGGAATCCTGGAAATGAACCTCCAACGACAACATCTGGGTTGAATCTCGACATCACGCAATCTCCCAAATGTCTGGCTCATCGATGGAAATACCTCGAGCATCCAGACGTACAGTGCCCATGATGGCCCGTACAGATTGTACTTCACATTATTCCAGTTTATGTTGTTCAGATAATGCCGCATCCAAAGAAACGATATAGCCCCCCACGGGAATAGGCTGAACGCGGCAAGATCGTCTGCTAGCAACCACATCCACGAGTCGATCATGACTGTCGCATCAGCCCCACGCAAAAATAAGGCAGCAAAGAGCACGTGGGCCGCCTTCAAGTATAAATCACCGTCAGGATCTTCAACCGAGAGGTTCGTGAAAGTCTTTAGTACAGCTCCTCCGGTCGCGGAGGATTTGCCGCAAAACACATTATAAAGCTCGACCTGCCCTGAGTCATATGTAGGGCGTGTGTCGAAATCTGAATGGCCAAAGCGAAGACCGCTAATCAAGCAATATTCCTCTACACCGAAACGGTACCGACCTCCGTTCACAATGAAGAATAAACCTTCGTCATCATCCTCGTCAGGCTCCACCATTCGCGCCACCAAATACGAAAGCGCGCCGGAACACTTCTGTCCCGGTCTCCAGTCAACAAAATGACCGAAACATCCATCCATGAACCGCTGTAATAGAGCCTCACCTCCTACATGCCTTAGTGTCTTGGAAATTGTTTCTAATATCGATTCCTTATAGTACGTGCTTGCTACTATAGACGAGTCCACAAGCTCAGGTCTCAAATACGCAATCTATTATTAATTATTCTTAAAATTAAATCAATTAATGATGAAATAAACAACTACTTAGTTAATGATGGAATAAACTAAATTTAATAAACAACTACTCAATTAATCATCACTTAATCAAATCTACACTTACAAAATTGGTTTGATAGTGTCTGAATCAATTAATTACGGCAGTTCACATTTATCTGATCAAATAAGAGTGATATTTTGATTCTCTAAAGTAATTAATTACACGTGAGAATAAATTTGTCTTCAATTTAATCAAGACACGATATACCTATGGGATTCATTCTAATTTTTTATGTCTTCAACTCTATTATCATCCCAATAATCACGGCTATAATAATCAAAATTTGGAAGTCATTCTTATAAACCTCAGAATATTAAAAAAATAAATAAATAATCTTAGTTGTTGAGAAATGATGCAACAAGCTTGTTTAATGATATACTATTTCCTATTTTTGAAAATGATTTACATTTTATTTACATTTGAAATTTTTTTCATATATAGTAAATTTCCTCATCAAATTCACCAGAACTAAATTTAAAATAAAATCTCCACTAAAGTGTTTGGATTTTTTTTTTCTTTAATAATATCTTCATCTTTTGTATGCTTAGACCCATACTCTACTAACATTCATTTTAATTTAAAATAATATCATTCAAACTTCATCTAATACTCATATCCATAAGAGTATGCTTGGATTTTTTATTTTTTTTTGGATAATATTAAATGGATTTGTTTTGTTAACCAAAACCAAAAGTTGCTTGTTAAGTCTACTATTTCTTTTGTTATGGGAAAATCATATTGTAAGCATCAAAATTTGAAAATCGTTCTTAGAAAGCTCAAAATGAGTATTTTAATTTATTAAAAAATAACGCTAAAAGCTAAAATATCTTAATTTATGCTTAGCACCTATAATTATAAATATAAATATTATATATTCAACGTTTTTATTTTTTATTTAAAAACCCGGACGGAATTTTATTAAACCCGGACGTAATGTATTAAAACCCGGTCAGTTTGTGACGCCCACACGAACCGACCGGATTTTTGATTTTTCACCTTTTTAATACACTTTTATACATAATTATACATAATTAACATACAATTCATATAATTTATATATTTTATTATGTTATTCACCATATAAGTTATTATAACTATGTCCAATTATATTTTTTTTATTTTTGCACACATCTTATTTGTTCAAGCTTTTAATTTTTGCTTAAATACTTTATTTATTTTTTTCAATTTATGCTTGGATACTTTATTTATTTATTTTTATAAAATAACCCTCCTATATTTAACAACAAGACAATATTCTAACATATTATGATATAGTAATAGGGAAGAGGTTGAAAATTATATTTATTTCTCATGTGTTATTTAATAAATGAAATGAAATTACTAGAAAAGAATTTCAAAAATCCGGTCGCGAAAAGGTAAAACCCGGACGTTGGATTCATAAACCCGGACGGTTTTAATCTTCCACACAAACCGTCCGGGTTTTTATATTATTCCAAATTTTTAATTTTATTTTTACAAAATAACTTTATTATATTTATTTAACAACTTCAGTAATCAAATGACGACTAAGCATATAATAACAAGATAATCACATATAAACAAATAACATATAATAACAAGATAATCAACACTAAACATGAATTTTTCGTACACAAATTAAATTAAATATGTAAATTTTAATGAAATAAACAAATAACATACATAATCAAATATGCTTTAAAATAATGTGAAACATAATCATACAATTTTATATAAAATTGTTAATTGTGTTTTAATCATAATCACTTATAAATCACAATAAATATCTCTATTATCAAATATAAATCATAATTAACAGCTTTATTCTCCGGCCTAAATATTTAAATCAAACTCAAGTTTCTAAATAAAAAAAAATTAAATTAATGTTTTTTACAATTATTATTAAGAATTTTGCAAACCTCGTTGAATTTGAACAATTTTTTCGAAAAAGTTCTCTCTCGAACTTAATAACTCCACGAACAAAATCTGGAGATACAATGAATTAAAAATAATTAGGTCAGCATGGATTTAAAAAAAATCAAACTACTAGAATTGATTGATGAAATAAATTTTATTTACCTGGAGAATTGAAAAAAAATGAGCAAAACCCGGCGAAAATAACTCCAACCTGGCGAAAATCACCCCAACCCGGCGAAAACTTCTCCCTCTCTCTGTATTTGCAAAACCCGGCTATAGCATATTCAAAAATGAAAACCCTCTCACTCTCTCTTTATACATGCATGGTATATCTCTTTCCTTATAAAAATAAGTGCATTTTTGACCAGGAATGCATGCAGCAGCGCATGAAGCGGGGGAGAAGAGTTGGCTGGGCGACACATGCACTGGTATGACATAAAGCTGGCTGCACAGGGCTGACGCGAGGACCCCACGCATGAGTTGGCGAAGAGTTGGAGTCATGGCACAGATTATGAGACCGACATCTACCCTATTTTGGCTGACAAATTGGTTTGGGTGCTTTATAGTGTTAGGTAGTGGGGGTATTATAGTCATTTTGGGTATTTTTGGCCTAACTTTTACACTTAGGGTAGTTTGTGGATAAAAGTTAGCTAATAGGGTAGTTATGGTATATCTCCCTTAATTTAATTTATAGAGTTCAAATATATTAAATCAATAGATTAAATTAAATAATAATAAATGAGAAGCAGCTGAGCTGAGGTATCGTTTTGAATGAATTGCATTTGCATGGCAAGAAGAGTAATAAGACCAACCGACACATATCATGAGTTCCCGACAACACCACTGCACCTTAAATTACTCTTCACTTTTTAATCCTCCGATCCTATTTAAAGCTGCACCCTCACATTTAATTAAATCAATAAATATTGTGATAAATATGAAAATTACCCATTTTCACGAATGTATATAAAGAAAATACCTACTCTCAATTGTATATAAAGTAAATATCCATTTTTGACTTTTTTTTAGAACAATATCACATCTATCACCCTACCCAACATATTATATCCTAGATTTAGTTATACACACCCACATCTCTCTCCCATAATTATTTTTTCTTTTTTCTACCTTCAATCTCTCATTCGAATATCTGCCTTAACAGATCAAATTGGAGACATTTTTTAAAAAAATTTCAGGTAATAATCTCATACTCTCTATTTTATTCGGTAAAAATGTAAATACCGTATGATTAGGATTAACTACCGTGCGTACATACATAGGCGGTGTTTACGTATGTTTATTATTTCCGTGCTGTATACATGTTTTTAGATGTAACCTGTATCACTGAATAAGAAAACAACAATGTCGCTCGCAAAGGAGCAAATACCGTTGGTGGCCACAAACCAGCGGTATTTGCAACCTTTCACCCAACGCGAGCGGTATTAGCTCTATTTTATATATATCTGCACTTAGATGAATTACATACTATAAACACTTAAGATATACAATATTACTTTTGATTGCTTATTACATTCATTTTTTATTTGTAGATGACAAATTATACACCCGTGTACGTGAAATATGGAGGTTATTGGGATGAATGTATTTATATAGGTGGCCAGGAGCAGATAACAAATCTCCTGAACAATTATGTTACTATCTCGAATTTAAAATTCTGCATCGAGTACATGTCTATTGCAGCTGAAAATCAGTACGATATCTTTTGTTTGTCAAGATCGAAGAATGGTCGGCTTATCAAATCTCAATTGACCACTGATGATGAAGTTAGAAGACTATGTTTGATCCAATCATCACCTACAATGTATGTGGATTTGAGGGGGGAATTGAGCAGCAAAACTGAATCCACAAGAATTCTAGACCTCAACTTTGCATGTGGTGACGATGTTGGTGAAGAAGATGGTGGTGGTGATGATGATGACGACGATGAAGATTACGTTGTGAGTTTAGATTGTTCTTCATCATCTGAATCCGAAGAAGAGAAAGGTTATCGGATGAACAGTGCTATATTTGCTGAATTTGCAGCATGGATACGTGATGCAGGGGGTATGCGAAGAGTTCTTGAAATGATGTATCCGAGTGTGGATAGTGACGTCGAGTACAACCTTAATACATAAGGGTTTTTAAGAAATTGGATAGTTCCAATGGTCCCCTTCAATGCTATGACCTCTGACGTGTTGATTGAAGAAAATCCAATACTCGAAGAGTTAGATGATGGGTCGATCTTCGATGATAAGGAAGACTTGAACATTGCGGCTGGATTGTGGAACATGGAGAACCGAGCTGAATACAGAGTTGTTAGATCAGACACGTATCGATTGCATTGGGTTTGTAAGTTGTTTGAAAGATGCCCGTTTGTTCTGCGTGCTCATTGTCATGGAGGTAGTTGGACTGTATCTGAGTTTCGTGCTGAGCACACTTGTACTGATGATATCTCAAATCTTGGTCCGAAAAAGGTACACTCAAAGGTGATTGACGCATTCTTTGCGAAATGCGAAATGTGAAAAATATCATTAGACCGAAGGTTATTCAGGAGGAGCTGAGGAGGTGTTTCGGTATGGATGTCAAGTACGATGTCGCAGTCAGAGGCAGAAATCATGCACTTGAGATGATCTACAGTAAGTATTATGCATCATTTCAGTTGTTGCCTGGATATCTACATATGTTGGAAGTGATGAATCAAGGTATGATCACTGATCTTGATGTAGGTCCTGACAATAGATTTAGACATCTGTTTGTCGCTCTTGGAGCTTGTAGAGCTGGGTTTGACTTGTGTATGAGGCCCGTGATAGTTGTTGATGACAATCATCTAAAGGGGAAGAACAATGATATTTTGTTCGTTGCAGTAACGAAAGATGTGAATGAACAAATTTACCCACTAGCTTTTGGGATTAGGCCGATAAAAAATCATGAGTCTTGGATTTGGTTCCTTACCAGAGTCAAAAGAGCTTATGGTTGTATGCCAAACACATTGATTGTATCCGATCAACATGTGTCGATTGAGCATGTCCTGGGTATCGTATTTCCTGAAGAAACACACGGTGTATGCTACTATCATCTTAGCGGCAAAATCAAATGGTTTGGAAAGACCATTGTTGGTTTATTTCAAAGAGCTGCTGAATGAATACCATAAAAGAATGAGTATCATACAGGCTTCAAAGTCTGCTGCTTATGAGAAGTTGATGAGTGTTGGACCTCCCAAATGGGCTCGATCGATGTGCCCAGTGCGAAGGTATATGTAATACTCCATACTTTAATTCGAAAGAATTATCAAATTTTTTTATATTAAATAGGGTATCATATCCATAGAAAATTAAATTTTCATTGTTGAGTTTTAAGTACGTTAATTACCCAACGAATTTAAATGTTTATTTGTGACGTGCTTGAATTTATATTCAATTATTATTATTAAATCCTTAATTAAATTATTATTGTAGAATGTTGAAACATTCAAATAATAATAAATATATACATAGGATTATTATTATTACATGCTATTAGCATTAACATGAAATATCTCCTAATTATATATTAAGGGCCCAATTGAATTAATAAAATTTCAACTTAATAAAATAAAAAGCCCAATGAAATTTTAAAGCATCATTTATACAATGAAATATCCAATTATATAAAAATAACCCAAATAAATTTATATTACATTCCTTATAACTATACATCCGATAGTAAAGATATTATGTAAAAAAAAGAAAGATAAAATAAAGTAGATAGATTTAGTCACCCATACTTCCCCACGTTTGTTTAGTTCTCAGCCACACAAAAACATTGAATTTTCTACTTACACTTCAAACTTCTCCACAATTCATCATAATCTATGAACCTCACTAACTGTACAACCATTTTAGGTAAAAGATCATAAGCAATTTTCTTGTTGAAGGTCCTGCAAGTGGAGAAGCAAGAACACAAAGGAAAAAGGAACCAGAGAGCAACAGTCACTCACAATCATACCTCACTTCAACCTTCATTTCAAGTAGGCTCTACATTTCAAATTCAGCTACCTTCTAACATGCTTCCAATAATTTAAATTTCAGTTTACAAGCATCTAGTTTAATTATGTTGTTCTAGCCCTTGAACCAAGACCATAACATGTTTTAATAGGAAAGAATCAACATTTTACAGTAGAAGGATTTACTGCTCTCATATCAATAGAGTTCAAATAGGTTTTATATTTTCACACTATTGTAACATTCTTTCCAAAAACAAGTCCCTCAATTGATGACGGAGAATCGAGGCCCGCCGAAGATGGGCGTCACTGATACGAGTGACTGCTCCTATAGTTGACGACATTCAGCAAGGGTGGTGGAGTGACGAGGCAACGACCTTGCTTCCATTGATGTAGTAACTACAAACCGGTGTTGACGACAACTGGGTAGCGGCCTCAAACGGCAGCAACACCGCAACAAATGTTGCTGGTAATAAATAAATAAGATTTTAGGTTTTTACACTAAACCTTTTCCTTTATTCTATTTGAATGTAATAGAGTCGAATCCCACAAAAATTGGTCGGAGTTCGATGTTTTGGCCGGAAAAATAAATCCGGCAGAAAAAAAATGGGTTTGCGTTTTGTTTGGACGGAGAAATTGAGAGAATGGTGGATATGAGTGTTAGACTTGCAATGGAGAACCACGACAGAGAATATTCTGGTCGACAATCCGGTAGAGCGGTGATGAGTTATGTGGGAAGAAGCCATGGCTGTGCAAGGGGTGTTTGAATGCGTGAAGAGAGATACAGACGAGATGTGTTTGTTTGGGAATTAAACTAATTCTATTAATTAGAATTGTTTTATAAAGAGATATTATTATTATAATGGAAGTTTTTTTTTTTAATTTAAGAAATAAGAAACATATTGGGGGTGGGGAGATTGAGTCAGACTTAAATGAGGGAGCGGATGAGCTTTTAAATCTTAGTGCTAGTTTTGATTTATATAGCTATGAAGTACTATATTTATGTTGTTTTAATCTAATTTAATAAATTAAACTAGATAAAATTTAATTAAAATTTGAAATTTAAAAAAGGGGACGGGTCGGGTCTTGTCCAATTAGATTAATTTAAGTTTGGCCTACAATTTCTGGGCCATGGTGAAAATATTTTTTAGCCCAAGTCATTACAAAACAACTTTTGGGCTAAATGTAGTTAAATACTAATGGACTATTCCATTAATTATATCTTGGGCCTAATTAATATTAATTATATTATTCAACTTAATTAATTAATAATTAATAGAAAATTAATTATTTAATTAAATTTTAAATATTGATGATTAATAATTAATTAAGAGTATTTAATTATTTAAAATGTGAAATCTTTATTAATAATAATTATTGGAATTAATTATTATGATTTATTTCAAATCTTATTTATTATTAATTAATTGTAAATTTATTAATAAATAGTTATATTACTTAATTAATTTAGTGAATCTAAATTAATTTAAATCGAGACATGAACCTTTTCTAAGGGTCTTCAATTACGCGAACATTTAAATTTTTTGATTCTTATGTCGGATTTAATTGTCTCAATTATATTAATTGCAAGCAAGCAATTAATTATTTATCGAATTAGTAGACATTTATTTCTTTTGAACGAAGTTAAAGTTTCGGAGAAAACCTTAAAGCTTCGTTGTGATTTAGTACGAAACGGGATCAAAAATGACCAAAGAGTCGAAAGGAAGTCATGGGAAAAATGTATAACCAAGTCAGCGACCGCACACACTCAGCGGCCGCTGACCATAGAGATGAGAATCGGGTACGGCGGGTACATATAGTAGATATCCATATTCATACCCGCAAGACAAAGTCGTAGTCGCCACCCGACATGTAGGGGTGAGTATTCGGTTATTCAGGTGGGTATGGGTAAAAAAATAACCGAACTGGACTATATAAAATTTGGAAAAAATAACGGAACCGAACTGAACCGAAATTATTTCGGTTACTAACCCGAAACGTAAATAACCAAATGGGTATACCGGTTAACTCAGTCAAACCGAATTACTTTGAAAATTTAAAAAATATCAATATGTTTAACCTATTTTCATCCCACATAATCAACAAACATTTTTCATAATCGACAATTAATATTAAACATGTTCAATTGCTCAACAAATACAAGATACCAAAGGACTTACAAAGTCGTAAATCATCAAAAGTAAATTTAACATATTTCACAAGAAGTATTGCGACAAATAAAATACATAAAATGTCTTTTATTTTGATTACTTTTTCTAGCTTCAAATGTTAACTTTCAAATTTGATTACACCACAAATCCTACAAAAGACGAGATAAAGTTACGTAAAACATTAAATCTTATATAAAATAAAGTGCATATACAAATTTTTTAGATAACCTTGTTCAAAATAGCTTTCAAATTAAATTACTTCTTTGAAGCTTCCAATGTTATACCATGTAATCCTATAAAAGAAAATATAAAGTTAGTTATAATACAACAAGTTTATATGAAAAAAAATAGCACATGTATTTTTAAATTACCTTGTTCGAGTGCATCAACATCCTAAAAAGTTCCTCGATGAGTAGATGATTTACAAAGCTAATCTTGACCACAAAGTAGATACTCCACAACTGCAGGAGTCAATGAACTCCTATATGCATCAAATACTCGCCCACCCGTGCTAAATGCCGACTCCGATTCAACCGTTGAGATGAGTACGGACAAAATATCTCTAGCAACTTGGGAAAGAATAGAGAATCTGGCCTGATTTAGCTTCCATCAATTTAATATGTCAAAAGTTGGACCATTCCCCTCATTATCTTCATTGAGAAATTTATCTACATCATTACCATTAGCATTATGTAAGCTTACATATTCAGCCCCAATCTCCTTCAAAGTTGCTTCTAAAGGATCTTCATCTTCAATACTTGACATTACCACATCTCTTTGTTCATAAGCCATTTATGATGCATCGGGTTTTCTATAATCATTAAATATAACAATCAATTCAGCTTCCAACTCCTTGGCCATAGAGTTTTCCATTACTTCTCCATACATTTTCTATATAGCAATTGTCACCCATTTCAACTTATATCGAAGATCAAGAATAACAACAAGAAATATCACTTTGTTCATCTTCTTCGGATCTCCCTAATACTTGTCGAATTTTTCTTTCATACTCTTTGACATCTTACTCAATTCCACATCTCTACCATCAATCCAAGCCCTCAATAAATGATGCACCTTATAAATCTCATGAAGAAAGACATTAGAAGTGACATACAAACAACCAAAAATCTTACATGTTATTTCATAAAATATTTTCAGAAAATACACTATCCTCTTTGCTTTTAACCAATCCATCGAATCAAGCACCCCATCTATGTCAAGATCAATTCTAAACCTTGGGTCTTGCATATCGAATCTAGAAAATGCTTTCTCAAACTTGCATGCAACTTCTAACATTAGATATGTAGAATTCCACCGAGTAGAAACATCTAAGCACAACAAGCTCTTTGTCGAGATCTTCACATGTTCACAACATTCCTTAAAGCTCCTCCATCTAGCAGGTGATTAATGTCTAACATATTGCACTGCACTTCTAATCCTTTTCACAGAAGAACCAACATCTTTTAAACCATCTTGCACCACCAAATTGAAAACATGATCAATGCATCTCATATGCATGTGTTTACAATCTTTAATGCTAAACCTCCATTGATTAATCTTATCGTTAAAATAGACAAGTGTCATATCATTTGACGAAACATTATCAACAGTAACAGTGAATACTCTCTAAATTCCTTATTCATGCAAACATTTCTCAACTTCCCAACCAATGTCTCTACCTCGATGACTAGA